>CM075851.1:122603062-122672181 GCA_037975125.1 Latrodectus hesperus
AGAGTTTTGGACTGATGAGTAGACGCCTTGCAATTTTCCTTATTCCATAGTCCACATGTTTACAAGACACAATTTGGCCTTTTTGAAATTTACTTAAAATTTTCCCCCTAAGTGTTTTAACTGTACAAAAATTAAAGATTTTTTCAACAAAATATATCTTTTGAAAGAAAGGCAGTATAAAAGAACAATGTTTTCAACATATTAAACTGATACAGATTCCAAAAAAATTCTATTTTTTCGGATGCCCTACTTTTTTCACAGGTCGGAAATCTTTCATGATTGTTTTATTTATATTTTCTTAAATGCATATACATAAAACTTATTCACTGAAAATAAAAGAAAATTAGATTAATAAAATTAAAAAAAAAATTAATTTATTGCGCTAAAATATAAAGCATAATTATTAAAATACAAGTGTCCTACTTTTTTCGAGCAGTGTTTGATACGTATATTTATTGATTTATTTACAAACATATTTTATAAGGAAAATGAACTATATTATGTTTTTATTAATTGATAATAACTTCTGCATATATTTAGCTGAGCTAATTTTTAACAGATCAATGTTTCCTTCATCAGAATTTAAGCTTATGTAATACTCAAGTGTATTTGTAGTAATACAGAATATCTCATATATTTATGTTCACAGTGAAATTGTCCTAAAGAGCAAAATATTCTTTACAGTCTATATTTTAAGCAAAAGTTAAATTTGATCAATCGAAATAAAATTAAATATGCATCCAATTATTATTAGATTTTGATGTTTGTTTTCAATGCAAAATATACAATTTTATTTAAATAAAAATCTACACTTTTCAAAATTATTCATATTTTTTAGTATGAGGGCAATAAAAATCAAAAGCTAAATCCTTTGCTTAAAATATTGAAGAAACTAAATTATCAAAAATGTATGATTAATGTGATTTTAATGGAAAAATTGAGTAACACATTAAATTTATTTTTAAATGTCTTACTGTTTTTAGTAGAATATCTAAAACATTTTAATTTATACACGTAAAAGATTTTATTGCTGTCTAGGATATGGTTTTTATTTTTGATCTGTTCCTTGTTTTGTTAAAAATAAAGAATACTTTTATTAATTATCTATAATTAAATAACTTTTGTTGTTTAATATACAGTTGTACGAAAATTATTTAATTTGTCCTAAGATATCTCTTATGATTATTTCCCTCCCAGATGCAGTAGGAACTCAGAGATTTATAAGGAAATACAACGGTGTGATAATATTACGTGCTTTATTTACAACATTTATTCTCATGTGGGCAATAAGAATGTTTATTGCTTCTTTGTCAGAAGAAATTAGATAAGGAGAAATAGGAAGTTCTGAGATTGAAAGATAATTTCTATAGAAAATAAATTTTGTTGAATTTCCTTGCAAGTAATATTCTTTATTTTCTTGTAAATATATATGCATTTTCAATTTGATCTCTTTAAAAAATAGGAAATATTAAAACTTAGACAGGAAAAAGACAGTTTTAACGTACTATGATAATATTTTATATAAAAGAATATGCTTGGTTTTCATTTGGAAGAAAATATTAGAAAAATTATAGTTCATTAAATATTTCATTTGATTATAAGATTTGATGTAAATTAATGATGCAATTTTTTTCCATTTTGGCTTAAAATTTACTAAGTAAAGCGCTTTCGTTTCTTAACAAGTCATATATACTTGATATTTATGCTGAGATAATTTCGCGCTTCAAATGTGATAATATTAAAACATGAAATGAACTGTATTGAATACATGTAATGACTTAATTTTATTTTTAACATTTAAAAATGACTAACACGTTACATTTTTGGGAGTTTTAACATTCTACATTACAAATAATATCAGTTGAATGTGATCTCGTCGTATAAAGTATCTGAGATAATAATTTAAGAAACTTATGTTTACTTTTGAAAACTAGCCATTTAATCCTGACTATATTTTCAGTTGTGTAATAAATTTTATTGTAATGATTTCGATGATGCGAGATGGCGCTGCGGAGGCAGCAAAACCTTGTTTAGAAAAAGAAGAGAGAAAGATGGGCTGTGTTCGGCTGGATTCTAAAAGAACAGTATGTAGAACTGGGCTGTTGAGAAAGTTGTTGCGTGTTTGTTTATAAAATGTTGCTGTAAATTTAATGTTGTTTTATGTGCAGTCATAGAATATATTTGATTGCTAATATGTTGCGTGAAAAATTCATGTCATAAAATTTTTAAGTTTCTTAATATTATGGTTTTTCTTTCAAATAAAAAGTATTGGGTACTTTTATATCAGCATAATGTAAAATATTTTTGAATTTTGTAAATATTAGCGGTTATACTGAAAATAAACTATATAAAGAAAGCATATAGATTATCAAAATGTCAACTTCTAGAAGTAACTGAAAATTTTTTATAAGAAAAGCAATCGTATAGAAGTCTTGTTAAAGAAATTATATTTTGTGCATAACATTCCATGAAGTACTTAAAAATATATTGTGTAATATTAAATAAAATATCAAGAATTATAACACTACACAAACATTGCAAAAATATAACTCATTTTTCTATTTTATTTCTTTTTCTAGTGTAGTTATCTGGTGCCTAGAATTTAGAGACTGTACCTTAGAATTGTACCTTGATTCTTTGGTTTCCTCATTTTTCTCGGTATGCTGTGTAAAAGAATATCTAGTTTAAATTCATATTTTGCACTTAAAGTCACAGATCTTTCTGTGTGCCTTGGTTAACACAAAATCTATCATAGCCAGGCTTGTTTGTTCAAGGTTTTATTTTGTCTTCTGACAAGACAAGATTGTCTGATAGATTATTTTTTTTTTAATTTGATTTAAATTTTTTCTGCTCTCTCTCTCTAACTCTGTACAATGAGTTTTAAAACTTTCTGTAAACATAAGTTTTGAAATAATGACCACTGAAAGAATAATGTTTTAGATCAAACTATGTTAATTATACCTTTCTACATAAAATAATGACCACTGAAAGAATAATGTTTTAGATCAAACTATGTTAATTATACCTTTCTACATAAAATATTAAGGAAATTAAATTATTTTATGAAACAGTAGCTTAGAGTGTCATTAAGATCCACTTTTATTTATAATAAGTTTGTTTTTTATTATTCTATGTTAAGTAATTATTGAGTTATTACTAAGTTAATTATTCTGTGTTAAGTTTAAATATCTAATAACAATTAAGTCTAACTATTAGTAATTTTTAGAAGACAGTTTTAACTGCATTTGTTTTATTGGAAAGAAAGAAAATATTATACACAAGCAGAGAGTATAGATAATATTATAAGTCCCAGTAATCATTTAAGTTACAAAATGTAAAATATAAGACATATTTATTTTAATTAACTTATTTTATTTTTACAATTTTCAAGCTCTAATAATTTTCAACTTAAACACTGGAAAAATAACTTAAGAAATAAAGTAGGATAAAATCTATGGCTTTTCTTTTAATTTTTGTCGCCATTGTACATGACTTATTTGTTTGTAGCATATTATTTGTGCACTTTTTGTTCTCCTTCAATCATAACTTGAACTGCATAAAATTTTTCCAACACTCTATGAATATCAAACAATAAAAATTGTATTTGCATTTAAAAAAATCATTATGAATTATTTTATAGTTAAATATGTTTATGGATTACTGGAAATCCTAACATAATAAATGCAGAAACTAAAAGTACAGCATATTTTTATCATAGCATGTTTATATTTTTATTATATGACAATAAAGTCAAATCTGGATAAGGATAAGAAATTAAAGAAAGAACAATTTTACCCTTCATTCAAGGTTATTAACGTCATTTCTTAAGCTACAGAATTTTGGCAACAATACATTTAATGAATGTAAGAAAGAAAGTGACAAAGACTAAACTTTAAACAGTTTACAGAGTAAAAGTTAGCAAATTTTGGTATAAGTTAAGCAAAATTCAAACTCCTCAAATGTTTAGTTTAAAAATAAAATTTTAACCCATTAAACTCAACCTTATTTAAACATGAGAGCTCAAAACAAGGTGAAGAAGTAATTTCTTTTATATTTTTAAATAATGCCAGAGTAAAAAAGCTAAAAAGGGCAAAAAATTAATTACCATTCAAAAATGTTTTAAAAAGAACTTTGCGAAGTCTCTTCCATCTTCGGTATCTAACTGTGACTGTCAATAATAATGCGTGCGTGAATAAACAGCAATTGCCTTTAACTAATTAAATATTAATGATCACTTAAGAATACATTCGCTAAATTTTCTTTCAAACATAATAAAATTGTGAGACACAGTTTGATAAGTAAGGACATTGCATGCACGGTTTTAATGATATAAAAATATTTTTGACTTATCACTGAGCTGTAACTTGTATTTTATCTCATAAACATATATTTTATCAGAAGTATACTGAAAATTAAACTGATTACTTGAAAAAAAGATGTTAGTTCTTATTCTCAAGAAATTTTATTTAAATAGTTAATTAACTATTTAAGAACACATTATTCTACAGAAAAAAATAATTTGTAGTTAAATTTTGCTTTGTTGAATTTTATTTTGTTTGTAGGTGAATATAATTGTTAAAAATTATAATACAAGTAATTTAGGTTATATTTTATTAAAAAACTAGCTTTAAAAATTATTTTCTTTTAACTTAATGTTTCAAAATTTTTAGTTTTATTTCTAAGTATATGCTTAGAATTTAAGAAAAATCCATTTCAGTATTCAGAATATTCATTTGGTACTTCGTAATGAAGTTATTTAACAAATTAAGTTTCAAAATTTATTTTAGCAAAATCACAAAGAAATATAATAGATTATATGTCATCCTCAAAATAAAATTGTCATTTTTCAAGACATTTTGTTGCGTTTAATGTGTTTTTTCACTTAATTTATTTTACTGTTTAATTTCTTTATTTATAGAACTTTATTCTAATGTAAGCTGAAGACTTTTTCCAATTAATTTTTGAGAGATAAAACTGAAACCTCTCTTTAAACTAATTAGATACTCGAAATACCAATGGATTTAAACTCTCTGGAGATTCCACATTTTCAGACTGATTAAGACTAATTTACTTGTTAAGGTACTTAAATGAATTTTGTTTTGAATTTCATTCTAATTACATAGAATATTTACAGAATTTACGGAAGGTAGGTTTCAATTACGGATTAACCTGTGCATTTTGGATTACTTAATTATTGCTTTCCTTTACAATTGTATAAAAAGTACGATTACTTAAATGAAACTAATTTACTTATTTTATATTTATTGAATAAATATAATATTAAAAAGGGAAAACTTTCATGATTTAATGCTACAAAAAATAAGGTAAAGAAATAAGAATGTAATAAGATAATTAATTTGATTAATTTATAATTACTTTATACTAAGTAACGAAGGCTTTTGGAATGATTATGGAACTAATAAGAAAACATCTATAGCCGCTATGCCATTTGTCGTTTTTAGAACTAAATATTTATCCAAATTCTAATCTCATTCTCTATTTTTTTCTACGTATGATAAACTTATCGAATCCATTATTCATTAGAATTCATCTCTCTATAACGATTAATTACACAATGAGTTTGTTTTTTATTATTTTATTGAATATTTATTTATTTAAAAACATTTTATATCATTTAGTGGCTCATTCAAGATAAATGAAAATTGTCTGTCAAAGAATATCTACTAAGTTACGTGACTGACTCTGTTTTTCATTTATCTTACCTTGATACTAAATACGTAAATGAGGAATATGTATTATATATTTCATTGCAAAATGTTAAAAATCGTCAATATTAATTTTTAAAAATTTTGATCCAATAAGGAAATAATTTTCTAAATCTAAACTGATTGTTACTATTAATAAAGTTGGCTTCAGATTACAAGTTCTCTTGACTGGCTGTTGCAATAATGTATTCTTAGCAGCTGAAAATATTTGTTTAACCTTATATAATGTGAATATTATACTATTCAAGTTAATTAAAATTAATAAAGGTTTTCTTAGAAATTGTTCAATGTGGTAGTTTTAAACGGTGATAATAAATTTCAAAACAAATATTTTTATGGGAATCTGAATTTTATGTAAATTCGTAAACTTTTGTCCCACATTAAGTTGATTTTTATAAGAATTTATTTATTTTTATTTTAATGACAGTTACAGAAAGCACATATTTAAGATGATTAATTTTAAATATAATGAAAGTCGCTTATTTATTAATAATATTATTTCCTAGAAATATATTATTATTTAATCAATGATTTTATTTATTTACTTTATTTATTTATTTATGTAATATTTCAATAACTTTGAAACAAATATATACGCAATAAGCATTCCACTTAAGAAGTAACTTTTTGAGTTATAATTTAAATAAAAATTTGAAAAAAATTAGCTTAAAAATAATAATTAGACATATTCAACGCGTTTGTTTTAATGTTCAACACTGCAAAACTGAACATTAGATATATTCGTATGTGGAAATGTGATATTAAACTTATTTCTTGTGATGTCGTCGTTGTATTGTTGTCTTGTGCCAGTTAAGCTAGCATCATGGGTGTGCTGCTCCACTTTTTCCAACTGAACCATATTTTGGTGTGGAGTCCGACTTCCTCAGTAGACACATGCCAGAGGAATCCGTTTATAGGGTAATCAATCATTCATACAAAGAAATAACAAAGGCAGGATAGATAGAGAGAGAATATACATCCATGCCCGAACTGGGATTCAAACCTAAGGCCTCTCTATCCGCAGTTAGGCACTCACTATGACCTCTAGACAGGTTGGATACATTTCTTCTAATATTAAGGAAAATGTAACTCACATTTTGTTATTTTAAGGATATATTTCAAATAATTTTTAAATGTAATTTATGCATAAGCTTATTTTTCTTTGATGAGTGTTATAAAATGAATTAAGTACTATATTTCTTAGGACTTTTAACGATAATTTATCCTTAAATATTCTAAATATATCATTTTTGAGTTAAAATAATGTGAACAACAGCGCTTGTGTACATTAGATTAGCTCTCAATACGTCACTTAAAAAGAATTTAAAGATGGATAAAAGAACGATAGATTATTTTTCAATTAGATTATCAATGTTGAATTATATTTCTGACGGATATTAAGGAACACACAGCTGTCTAACGTTTGGACAAAATAAACACATTTTTCAATACATTCAAAACGTTTTTTTCTTATCTATAAAAATCATATTTTTATTTGTAGACAGTTAAAATACTTTATACTGAAATATCACCAATAGAGCTATGGTATGTAAATAAAATTGTTTTTCTTTTGAATGTTGAATTGAATTACAATATAATTTTATTTTGATATTTCTTTGGGTAAAGCATAAAATGTTAAAATCTGCCAGATATTTTTGAACTTGTAAAGATATCATATCTGGCTTATGTGCTATTTAATTTTGTTGAACATTTTATACAAATTTAAAATACAAATATAAATTGTTATACAGATCCAAATTAATCAGTGTCAAACATACCCCATATGTTTGGCCTTTATGGTGCATTAATGACTTTTCCTTCTAATAATGTCATTCCATTTATTCCATCTGCTGACACAATTTATTAAAAGAATATTCTATCGAGCTTCACAAGATTTTAAGAAAACAGCTTCACCTGTGTAAAACGCGTAGATAAAAATATATGCATCTTCTTCTGAATAACATCATTAATGAAATCTTTCTTCATTGTATAAATAAACTCAAATAATAAGTGAGTTGATTAAATGATTAATTTTACATCATTAACTTAAAAACTTTTAGTTTAATTTATAGCTCATCTTATAATTGCAAACATTTTTTGCCTGCAAACAGATTTATGAACAAAATTTTAGGTTAAATTTAAAATCAGGAAATTTTTTCAGAAAATGAGAATTAGATTTAATTATTCGTCTAATTTTTTTTTGCTTTATATGTTGCTATGAATTAGATAAGATTCATCAACTTTTACAATCTTAGGAGCAATTATCATTTAAAGTTGAATAGTTTAATGTGCATGAATAATAAAGAATAACCTAATGCCTAATAACTCATATCTATATGAACTCTTTTCAAAATTATTACGTGAAAACTTTAAATAGGCACTTATATTTCTTTTCAAATAATCAAAATATTTATTTTTCGATTGCATCCTATTACAAAGAAAAAGATATAAAAGATACATTGTGTGTGTGTTGGGGGAGAAGCCTTAATATTCTAATTTATTCTTTTAAAGGAAAAAATATATAATTCAGGTATGTATTAAAAATTTTAGACATTTTTTTAAATTTTTATAAAAATTTTAGCACATTTTTCAGAATAATACAGAATAATAACCTTTTTTAATCAAAAATTACTTTTCAAAATATTGGTTGTATGTGCTTACAAAAAATTGCTTTAGAATTAATCAGATTTAATAATAGCGATTAATCAAATATGTTCTTAATTGCAGACTTGAAATTATGAAGACTAATTCCGTAAAATTTATTTTAGCCTATTTTTTGGTAACTAAAGTAGATGATTTCGAATTCCATAAGGTAAACAAGAAAGTACTTACCATTTTTACATTTCCATTGAATTAAGTGAGAATAAAAATGCAAATTAGTGTACGGACGGTTAGAGGCGCCGATCAGCCGAGTGAAGAAATGTCAGTAATTATAAAAGTTGATCCCCAGTGCACATTCATTGGTCATAACTCGTACAGAAATAACTATGTCGAAGGTGCACGTTCCGTGTTATTTGCTTTACGAGTTCAAAGTGCGCTTATGAGATGCTGCAACAAATCACCGAATCCATCAAGCCTTTGGGAATAGTATTGTAGATAAACGTACAGCAAGCCACTTGTTTTAAAAATTCAGATTGGCTAATTTTCTCCCTGTTTGATGAAGCTAGTGTTTGGTGGCCTTGTCTTCAAGTGGTTCACTATGAGCTTCTACCGCCAGAACAAACGATCACTGCGGACCTGTTCTTGATGCTTTTGGAACGTGAGCAACACATATTCCAACAGAAAGAGCCAGTATTGATTAATTGTAAGGGTGTACTGTTCTTGACCGTTAATGTCGCGAGTGTTCCGAAATAACATACAGTGACTTTATATCGGGATTATGTATTATCCTTCTTAGTCACCTGACTTTACACCACATCAGATTACTATCCCTTTCTCGGATAATTATCTACTTCAAACATCCTTCGGTAATGAAGCACACTTGCGCCAAACAATCACGGACTTTTTCCGTCCAAAACCTCGGGTTTTACCGCAAGAGTATTGCACAATTGCAGATACATTAGCAGAAAATGCTAGATGCCGATTGTGATTGTTAGGAGTGCTAATAAAGATCCACACTTTCTGTAGGTCATTAAAAGTGGCAAGAACATTTTTGCTTCCCTCGCATTTTATTCAATGTTTGTATAAAAGTAATTTAATAGCTATAATACTCAATAAATGATGGAACAGTTGAAAATCTTAATAATTTAAAATATATTTAATAAACTAGATCATGAAGATTAAAAACGTAAGATTAAAAAAACATTTAAATAACTATTCGTTTTAACAGAAGGTACAAAATTAATTTACTCCCCGTTTACTAAATATAATTGAAAAATCGATATTAATTTCAAGTAAGCTAATGAATTAATAACTGCAAATACGTGATTGATTCTCCAAAATGTTTCTTACAAAATATCTTGCTTTTACATTAAAGTCCTCTTCAATTAAAATAATCGTCATTATAAAACCACAAAGCTCAATAAAATACTTATGCCTAAACAAAAAAAAATCAAATGATTATGTCATATAATTTATAAATATAATAGAAACAATTACTGTAAAGTAATTTTTATAGTTAGAAAATAATATTTTTCCTAGTATATATATTGTTATGTTGTTAAGGATATCAGATATTTTGCTGTAACTTGATTGTGAATAAGGTAAAAAGAATATGAAACTTTTTCTCTCCCCACCAAATTCTTATTTCATAAAGTTGAATTCTATTGCCTATATATATATATATATATATATATATATATATATATATATATATATATATATATATATATATATATATATATATATATATATATATATATATATATATATATATATATATATATATATATATATATATATATATATATATATATATATATATATATACACTGCTTGACAATTGCTAAGGACGGATCACAAACTGCAATGCAGCATAACATTAAGGGAGACATGAGGCCTAGTAAGATGAAATATAGTTGTCACACTGTTCAAACATTAGAATAAAGAATATTTATTGTTCTGAAAAGTACAAAAGCTGTGAAACATCTGAAAGAAAAAAATGTTCATTTGATGCTGCATACGGAAAAATGGAACAAGGCATCTAAAAGTCAGCAGGCACCTTGAGAAACGTATCAGTACGGGATATGTCCACCGAGGAGTGTGATGCAACATTCCACACGTCGTATCATACTTTTCACAACATTATTCAGCAGCTGTTGAGGCAATTTATCCCATTCCTCTGGGAGTGCTCGAATGAGGGTGTTCTTGTTTGTCGGAGGATAGTTTTGACCAGCAACTTGCCTCCCCAAAGCCTCCCACACATTTTCAATGAGGTTTAGATCTGGAGAACGTGATGGCCGTAAGAGGCGTTGAATACCCTCGCTGTCTAGACAATCCTGCACAGCGAGTGTTGATGACATGTTGCGTTGTCGTCCATAAAAACAAATTTATCACCGACAGCACCACAGAAAAGATGAACATGAGGAAGTAGAACTTCATTAATGTATCGTTGGCTCGTCATAGTCCCATTCGCAACCACATGTAGGGGCGTGCGGTCATTGATTATGATGACATTGCATGTCGGATATCGGTCCCTTTCCTGGATATTTTCTGGACGATAAGCAGTACCACTCTCGTGCCAGATCAGTTGGCGTCTACAATCCGATGACAGACTGAACCTACTCTCATCTGAGAATAGTACGCATGCCCAGTCCTGTTCAGTCCAATTGTCATGCTCACGACACCATTGCAAACGAGCAGTACTGTGCTGCCTGGACAATGGGACACACACAATAGGTCTGCGGGCGTATAGTCCTCCTCCCCTCAAACGACTGGCAACAGTTTTTCGGGAGATCTGCTTTCCTGAGGCAGCAAGAAACTGATTTGCCACCTGCTGAGCTGTGGTGCGCCTGTTCCTTTTTGCTTATAGGACGGATTTTTGCTTATCTGTCTTCTGCAGGCGTCTTACTTCTAACACGACTTCCCCCGTGCCACCTACTACACTTTCCAGTAGTTTTAAATGACTTCCACAGCCGTGAAACAACGCTGTTAGCAATGTCGAACTGCCTGGCAACATCTGTTATTTTTCGCCCTTCTTCGATCTTTCCAATAATTCGGTCACGCATAAAATCATCTTAGTGATGTCAGGAAGACATGCTAAAAATTTCAAGTTCGTCTATTAAATATTTCCTGTAAAACTTTGACTTGAAACAACAACTGTCCACACGTGTCAAAACCTTTAACGCTCTTATGAACGCTATCACGTGATAAACAGACGTGGAAAAAAATTTGCATACGCATAATTTTTCTTACTATATCCCGCACTTATTCTAATTTTCCACATTATGCTTCCTTTCACTTTGTGGTTGCTATGGATAATAGTGTTGTCCGTCCTTAGCAATTGTCCAATTGTCCAGCAGTATATATATATACATATATATATATATATATATATATATATATATATATATATATATATATATATATATATATATATATATATATATATATATATATATATATATATATATATATATATATATATATACTCCACTAGTTTACTTTTTCTCTAAAAACTTGCTCCAA
Source organism: Latrodectus hesperus (assembly GCA_037975125.1). Classification (NCBI taxonomy): domain Eukaryota; kingdom Metazoa; phylum Arthropoda; class Arachnida; order Araneae; family Theridiidae; genus Latrodectus; species Latrodectus hesperus. Next base: position 122,614,915 of record CM075851.1, read on the forward strand.
GGAAAATAATTTAATTCTCCCATAAAGGTCTTCCAAGAAAAATGAATCGAACATGTTCCCAGGTGTGAACGACATCACGATCTTCTATCCGAATTCTGGCGGTAGTTATTGCTCACACATTTGGACGGAATTACTACGTAGGTATAATTCCATTTTTTTATTTCTTGCACTTCCTCTCATATGGGAAATAAAATAGCTGTATTTGTACTATTTTCGACCCAAAACAAATAGAAGTAATATTGGTCTATTGATAAATATTTTTCCCACGAAGACATGATTTAATTACAAATCTCGTAGGAATAATGTTATGTACACTCTGAGGTTATTCACTTTCGATGAAACTAACAAAGATCAAAAGAAAATATTGAAATACTTTTTGAAATATATTGTTTTTCTTAAATATAATTACATATAACAGGTTGAAACATAATTAAAACATTTGTACATTTATATTATTAATTAAATAAATAATATCGAGAAGCTTACTTTGGATATTAAATATATAGAAATTGTTATCAATATAAACTAAAAATGTTTTAAAGACAGCACACAAACTGAAGAAGTTCTTCTTTATGTAAAATGTATATTTATTTGTAAACAATATACTTCTGTAAAATATATACTCCTGGTAATTTTAAAATACAAATGCGTCAAAGTACTGAAATAAGGAAATTAATTAAAACGAAGTATCCAATTGTTACAACAATTTCAATAGAGCATTTTTCATATTGATAGCTCATAATGGATAGTTTAATATGGCTCTGGAATCATAAACAATTAAGAAAAAAATTTAATACCAAAGACATTATTTTTGAAGAACTGACTTTTAGTACTACAATGTATGTTTTTTAGTTATATCGTCCCTCGTTTTATTGAATTAAAAAATACTTTTAAGCAAACATTTTATTTAAAACAATAAAATAAAATCCATTACTCACATTATCGAAAAGTTTGATCCTTTAAAAAATAATTACAATAATCTGTATTTTTATAAAAGTTATTTATAACAAAATGATATTGGTTAAATGAAGAAAATCTTCTAGATTTATCGGAAATATGAATAATTTCTGTAAACAATAAACTTGAAAAATAAATTATATTGTTCAAGTACGTATAAGAATTATTAAAATGAAATAATTTTTAAATCTTTATCTAGTAATTTCACAAAAAATACTTATGTTAACATCATTCATATTAATTGATTCTGTATAATCTCTTCTTCTTAATTATATACTGCAACATATAAAGCAAATTACAAATATTATAAGAAATACAACATCAATAAATTCCAAATAGATATATAAAAATTTCTATAAATTAGGCCAGCGGTTCTTAATCTATGGGTCGCGACCCGAAATTGGGTCGCGAAGCATATTTCTTGGGTCGCGCTGAGTCGAACCAAAAAGTTAGTAATACACCCTAAATAATAAGTAATACCAACACCTCCTAGAAGAGTTATTCCCTAATACAAGTTATACCCTAATATAATGTTTCGGTTTTACCGCTCTTAGCGAATGGCCTTCCCGGAAGGCCATTCGCGAATCCCTTCCGGAAGTGACGTCCAATTCCTGTCATGAGGCTGTCTTACACGGGGATTTCCCCGCTTCGTGAATAAGAATCGGCGAGTCATGCTAGAGTTGAGTTATATCCGAGATAGGCTACACTCAAGTTAACCCGTGTTTGGTGAATACGGCCGTAAGAGGTGTTGGTAATACGCACGCCATTGCTTTTCGTGCGCGCAGACTCAGTAAGCTCTCTGTCAAAAACTCGTTTCTGCATATTGTGTTGTGAATAACAGTAAAACGTGAATACAAGCATTTTAGAAAAAAATTTTGTCTTTTTATTAATAGTGGAGTGATCAAGCTGCAGTACGTATTGTAAAATTGTAATCACCCTAATAATGGCAAAACGTGAATAAAAGGAAGCATTTTTAGAATTAGGTTTTACTTGCATTTATGATCGAGGAGTGAACAAGCCGCAATGCGTGTTGTGCAGTGAAATATTAAGTAATGAATCGATGAAACCGAACAAACTTAAAAGACATTTTGATGCAAAACATAAAAATTTTTCCTTTGAGGGAAAAGATCGTACTTTTTTCGATAGAAAAGAAGCCCATTTAAAAAGACAGCGTTTGGATGCACCAAGTAGTAATGATTTTATAAATTCTGCCAAACAAGCTACACTTGCTTCTTTTTATGTGGCTTGGCATGTTGCAAGACAAATGAAACCCCATAATATTGCTGAAACACTTATAAAACCTGCTGCCATTGACATGGCACGTATCATGTGCGGAGATGAAAGTTCAAAGAAATTACAAAAGATACCATTATCAAATGATACAATTCATTTACGAATTAATGATATGTCATTTGATATTAAGAATCAATTTATTTCTGCTATAAAAATTGCTTGTTTATTTAGTATTCAACTGAATGAAACGACAGATGTAAGTAAAGATGCTCAACTCATAATTTACGTGCGGTATCCAGGTTTAACAGATATACAGGAGGACATTTTATTTTGCAAACCAATGTCAACAACAACTAGAGGTGAAGATATTTTTCTTATGGTCGATTCGTTTTTTAAAGAAGAAGGATTAAATTGGAATCAGTGTTTCAGTATTTACACCGACGGTGCAGCTGCCATGACAGCATCTCAAAAGGGATTTTCGACAAGAACAAAACAAATGAATTTACAAATTATATCGATTCATTGTTTGTTACATAGACAAAATCTTGCTTCAAAAAATTATCACCCGAATTATGAATCGTTTTGGATGAAATTGTTGCGGTAGTCAATTTTATCAAATCAAGAGCTCTTAACTGTAGAATTTTCCGTGAACTGTGTTTCAAATTTGGTACAGAATACGAACATTTATTATATTATTCTGAAGTTAGATGGCTGTCCTGGGGAAAAGTTGTTCAAAGAGTATTATCATTGCGGACAGAAGTCGAATTTTTTTTGAGAGAAAAGAAACATCCATTAGCATCTAAATTCTCCGAGTTGAAGTGGATTCTTCAAGTTGCTTATTTGTCAGATATTTTATTTGAAATAAATAATCTAAATACGTCTATGCAAGGACGTAATCATACTATTATTGAATTAACTGAAAAAATTACATGTTTTAAAAATAAACCCAAATTATGGCGAAATAAGGTTGAAGTAAAAAAACTTGCTTCATTCCCGATTCTTAATTTACTTGTTGAAGACAATAATATTGATATCACAGATTTTGAAATACAGAAAATTATTATTAATCATTTAGAAAAACGAATAGCAGACTTTGATCGATATTTTCTTGCAGACGATATTTTCAAATATAATTGGGTTCGAATGCCATTTAATTTTGATGTAAGTGATTTGCATGAGGAATTTGTTAATATTAATCAATTTCAAGAACAATTAATAGAAATTCAAAGTGACCAAGCACTTCGATACAATTTCTACAAAAACACTGAATCTTTATGTGCTTTCAGGTTAAAATTAAAAACCGAAAAACCAATAGTTGTTAAAGAAGCCCTAAAAGTATTATTGCCCTTTTCAACAACATATATGTGTGAGGCTGGTTTTTCGGTTCTGTGTGTAATCAGAAACAGTTACCGGAACAAGTTAAATCCTGAAATCGATATAAGGTGCTCCTTGACAAGCATTCAACCGAGGTTTGAAGATCTTTCAAAATGTATTCAAGCACAAGGTTCTCATTAAAACTGTATGACTTGCATTTAAAATTTAAAAGACTTAACATATATATTGATATTTCTTTTTTTTTTTTTTTAGGAATAAGTTAAAATGTAAATTATTTTCAAAAAGTTATAAATATATTTTAATTTGGTCAATAAAAATTATTAAAAACACTTGATTATTAATTAAATTTTCCTTGGATCGAAAAGTACTTTTGTTTATCTTTATTATTATAAAAATAAATAAAAAAATTGTAACTTAAAAAAATCATCATCGTAGGATTGAAGATTTTTTAAAAATACGATCTAAAATAAAGCAATGAAAAAGTTTTGACTTTTTTTGGGTCGCGACATGAACATATTTCTCAAATTTGGGTAGCGGCTTAAAAAGGTTAAGAACCACTGAATTAGGCTGTCAACCCTACGCAAACGCAGCTGAAGTAGAATTATCAAATACAACAGAAGAAATACTATGTTGTATCGTTCTTATATGAACCAACAATTTACGAACAATCTCGTTTTTATGAACAAGTCTAGTCTATTTCCTGATACTACAGGCCCAAATGATAATCTTAACTTTCATTTACAAACAAAAATTTCCCAAAATCTCTTTTATGCGAACTTTCATTTTTGGTTAATATTTCTCTTTTTCCGTTTTTATTTTTATATCTCATATTTTTTAACTTTTACTTGATTTCTTTTTCCTTTAACACCTGAAAACTTAATTCATTTCTGAAAAACAAATTGAGACTCATAGGCATTCCAGACATAGTGGGAGGAGACATTTTAATTTAAATGAACGGTGGTATTGAATTCATATTCTGTCCATAAAGTTCATAAGAATGTGAAAATTGTTCTCCTGCTGTAAAATCTATAAACGTTTAACTTTTGTTATTGCTCATATGGTTTTGTTCCATTCAAGCAAGTTGAGGTGTTTTACGACCATTCCAAAAGCCTGAAATACCTAGAATAAGACTGAGTCTAAAATTGGAAGAATACCTGAAGATATTCTTGAAAGACCGCATGAGGATTTCTAAAAAAGACTGCAGCAGTATGCGGAATGTGAAGGTAAACATTTCCCCAATATACTATTTAAAACCATATAATTGGAAACATCTATTATTGTCCAATATGAGAAATAAAAAAACAATTAAGTTTCTAAGTCTTCATTATTTTTTATTTCATTTCCAAACATGCAAATTAACATACTGTCCCCAGTATAAAAACATTGTATGATTTCAATTATTAATAAAATTTAAATTTCATTATTCATATTATTCCTTATTTATAAATATAAATTATTTAACAATTTTCGTCAAAACACTCCTTTACATTCATAATAAGTAGTGAAAGATTTAAAATTCTTTTTATATAAACAGAAGAAAAAGAAAAATTTGCAACAATTTTTGTTTTTATGTTTAATTATAATTTAACATATAATCAACCTTATATATATACACACACACACACACACACACACACACACACACACACACACACACACACACACACACACACACACACACACACACACACACACACACACACACACACACACACACGCACACACACACACACACACACACACACACACCATACAAATATATATATATGTATATATATATATATATATATATATATATATATATATATATATATATATATATATATATTTGTATGGTTTTTGTATATATTTTTTTCTATGGTGTTTGTGTGTATGGTATGTGTATTTTTGTATTTTTTCATGAATATAAATATTACCAATTCACACTATATTTTTATGATATACTGCGAAGAAAGGTGCAATGTTTTCACACAAATATGAATTAGAAATAACTTTTTGGTAAACTAAAAATCAAACAGCAAAATAGTTTATCATTTTGCTCAATATGTGAAGAAAATTTCAAAACTAGAAACGAAAAAATTGATATTTGAGTCAAAAATTTAAATTATTACAATACATTATTATTTATCATCTAAATAGTATTTTTATACAACAGGAGAGAAAACTGAATAAATTTTGCTTTGCTATGTGAGGAAAACAAAAGTATGAGAACAAACAAAACTAATGAGTAAAACTAAATTAAAATATTTTTAACTTTTCAAATGTGAAGAGAATTTCATTTATTATATTTTTATCATAAATAATTTTACTTGTTTTATAGTAATACAGAGCAGTTTAAATGTCATATTTAAATAAAGTCTTATTTCTCTTTTGAAATAATTTAAACAAAATAAGAAATACATATTTTTTATCTTTAATTAGTAAACAATGTGTTAAATGTCTGAGAATAAAACAGTTTGTTAGTTTATTTCATATATTTCTTCACATTAATCAGATTGTAAGTAATTAATATCCGAACAAAATTATTTACATAGAAAATAAATTTTCGTTTAGTATTTCTAAGCAAAAAAAAAAAAAGGAAATATTTAGAGACTAAGTGCAACTTTTAGATTTAAAAATGATATTTTTACTATTTTCTAATTTTTTTGATGAGTAATGATTAAAACCATTGATAACTAAAAAATCACATATTTAATTAGAAATTTATTTGTAAACTATATATTCGTCAATAAAATTATTTATTTAATAAATGGTTCATACATAATATTTATAATACCAAATTATTATGTATATTTGATATATTCATCTCTGAACACATATATTAAAGTAGATAGAGAGTATAAGAGTAAAATATTTATATTCAATTAATTTACACAGTCTATTTTGTCTCCTGCACATGCCTGAGCTAAATTAATTATGTAATTTATATTAACTACAACTATAAGAATAAATAAAATTGTATTAAACTAATGCATGAAAGGTTATAAACTGTTTTTTTTTATGAAATTAAAAGCAAATATTTTCAGTAATATAAATAAAAAACATATATTTCCCTATTCCAACAAATCAATTTTTTTAATTTGATGCAAAGATGTTGTTTCTAAATAAATATTTCTGGAAGTAGATGACAGGAATAAAATTTTACAATAATAGAAAGAAAAATTTACATTTTAAAGCATGTTAGCTTATAATGTAATAACAATTTTTAAAAAAATCATTTAAAAACTACGTTTTTTATTCATATTAATTTCAATTTTAAGCAATTATTTACATAATTTTGATTTAAGCACTAATATGTTTTTTTGGTTGTCAATTTGATTTGCTTTCGCTAAATAATGTTTCTTCAAAATAAAAAAGAATACTTTTTTTCTAAAATTATTATCATTTGTCATTTTTAAAAATACGTTTTGAGGGTACATTTTTAATTTTTATTCATTTATTTTGTATTTTAGTAATCAGATTATAACTATGTAAAAGTAATGAGTCCTTTCTTTATTATGGAGACAACCTAAATTACAAATATATACTTAAAATTGAAATGTTATAAGAAATTAAAAAGACAAAATAAATTTTCTTGATTTTAACAAAATATATATTTCACTTATTGAACCTTTGTAATTTTGAATTTCTCACACAAAGTCATAATAGAAACATAAATATCTAAACTTTTTAAAAAGCTGTTGTTTTTAATGCAATTTTTATTTCACAAATATTATCAGCAAAGCAAACAAAACAATACTTAAGAATTTATAGGATATTTAATACAATATATTTAATTTTATAGTCTACTATTCATTTATGGTTGTCTTAACAACATCAAAGTGCAATAAAAAGCATAATTTTGCTATCAGGAATTGAACATAAACAAGCTGAAACATTTGAAATTTATTTATGATTAATCTAATAAGGCTGCAGATATGATACTTTTAGTTTTAAGCATCAAAAATCCTTGGCTTGAAACAATAATAATATTTTTAATAAATGTATGGAGTTGGCACTGTAAGTTCCACAATTGTGAATAAATTATATAAGACACTCTAATGAAACTTGAAATATAAATATTGCAGATAAACCCATTTATTTTTCCTATTTCTTCTTTTTTGAAGCTAATTCTTGCAAAGAATCTTATGTTTAGATTCTTTGTATTAAATTTTTAAAATACCTTAAAGCTTTCTGCGCTAAGCTTCTTATCGTGAGAAATCAACACTGTCTTATATACTCAAAATAGCTTTGTAAGATATATTTTTTGACGTAAATAATATTTTATCTGTTAGATAAGTAGCTAAGAAGTAATCCAAGAGTATTTTAAGCAAAGTTATGATGAAAGACAGATAAAAATTTTTTTGCTAAAAATAATTTATATTTTTATATATGAATGGATAATCGAAAATAATTATTTACATACATATAATGGCAATATTAATAGAAATACATACATTTAGAGCAACATATAATGGCAATATTATTGTATTAAGAATACCAGTGATAATTAATTTATCATTTTACATCTTTGTTTTGTAATATAAAAAGGTAATGATTTATTTCTCCATATTTCAGAATGTTTTCTTTAGAATTTATACATTCATGATTTTAAATTAACAAATCCAAAAATGATTAAAAAATTATTATGTAGAAAATTAACTAAATTTCATTATTAAATTAGATAATCATGTCACAAAATTCAGTTAATATCAAATAATAATTATTCCAACTAATAATATCAAATAATGATAATAAAATAAAAACAATAATTTAAAGTTGTTAATCATATAATTATAATAATAAAACAACTTTAAATATCAAATAATAATTATTGCAAAATTAAATCAAATTGTAATTTAGAAAATATTATAGCATTTGATTTTGTGAACCAAATATCAGATCACGTGCTTAATAAGAAATCAAATAAAGAACTTTATTTATAGTTCATAATTATATTTTTAAGGTTTCTTTGATTTACAAATTTATGTTTACTCAATTGACTAAATAATTCGCATTTTTAAGTAATAATAATGAATTGTATGATGATTATATGAAACTACTTCTACATTTTCTTTATGTACACAGAATAAATGACTTATTCTTATCTAAATGTATTTGAGCAATAAACCATTAAAATTTTATATGAGTTTAATTAACAATTGTAAGTCTAATTAACTACAATTTAATTATGGTTCCTTTGAAAAACAACTAGTTTTCTGAAATTATTAAACAATGGCTTTCATTAATCAGGAACAAAAAATTGGTCAAAGTTTGATCACCGTAAAAATTTAGCTTCAAAATTAAATAATAATTTTTTTTAAATTTACATATAAACATGATACTTCATATGAAAAAATATCCTATAATCTACAAGCTGAGAAATTAATCAAATTAATAAAAGCATATTATTAACACTGACTCATGAAAGAATAATAAATGCGATTATGTATTCTAAAATGCTGTAAAATTATAATAATTTTAAATTTTATGAAAATTATTATATATAATATAAAAAGCTACAAAGGAATAGTTAAGATGAAATTGAAAGAATAAACTGAAAACATTTTAAAATATAATTACCAAAGAGACATATGAAAATATGTTTTGTTTATTTCTGTTGAAATTAAATCATTTCCAAACTGATTTTTTATTTAATAATATATTGTTTGTGCATCACATGAGACACATGAGATAATAATCATTTTTGTAATGTAAAAAAAAAACACAAACATGATATATGTTCGTAAAATATTAAATCAAGAATTACATAGACACATAAAATAATTGCAAGAATTTTTTAAGAAATTTGGGTAAATTTCTTTAATTACATAGATTTTAAAATAAAATGAAATATAAAAAATTTTGGTTTGAAAAGTTATTATCTATTTATTTCATAAAAATCTGTAAGTAAAAATACAATTTTTACATAACATAATAAAATGACATATTTTACATGTAAAATATGTCATAACTAGATACTTTAATGTTTTAAATTAATATAAATATTTTCTCCAAATTTCTTAAAAATATATTTTATTCTTTCCTTCAGAAAATCGGGATAAAAAATATGCAATGACTAAGAAGAGTCTTCGGTCCTCCTATTTTGTTCCAGTATAATAATGTGACTGCATAACATTTACTTTCCTTTGTAATTATTTACTTCTCATGAGAAGAGATTTTCTTGATGAATGATTCCTAGCTAAGAATATTATCTAGAATCACATGACATTTTAACACAGGAAGGACTCTGATTGGCACATTATTGGAAACATAAAGGAAACAGTGCAGAAGGGTTGAGATTATTACGCATCACCTGATAATCTTATTTCCCTTGTGTACAGTATATAGAAACAGACAAAACACATGTGGATTTTGATGCAATACACAAGAATAAATATAGAGCATATTAGAAATTGTATTGCGCATCACTTAATCAAGAAGTTGTCAGATGATGCGCATAAATGTTTTAAAAATATCAATATATTACTAAAAATAATCAAGGAATTTGTCATTATAATTAAAACTTTAATTTTTCTTACAAATGTTTATAAAATAAATAGATTGTAACTTTTCAACCAAAAATTTTTATGTAACATTTTATTATAAAATATACGCAAATATCGAATATTCTTGTAAACAATGCGGTTTGCAGTAAAATCATGGAAGGGATTTTAGATTTTCTTTTCTTTAAGTGTGTCACTGATAACTGTTGCCTACTTATCAAAATCTACTTATCAGTAAATACACTAGTCATACGTATAGTCATACAAAGTCATTTTATTATTTATTTCATTACTAAAAACATAAGGCATTCAAAGTATAATCAATATGCATACACTCATTGCAGACCGAATTACACTGTGGTTTTTTATGGCAAGGACGTCTCATTGAATGTTACAGTTCATTTTCAACAAAGTGACGAGAAAGTCCAGGTCAAGGTCAGAGTTTAGGGAAAACAGCAACCACAAAAGTCTACCCGAGTTATCGGGTGATTATGAAGTTTTTCTCATACTCCTATTGTAAAGAAACAATAAATGATATAGCATTTTAACAATCAAAATTAAAGAAAAATTGAAATTAAAGAAAATGTAAAACTTTTATATTTTAGAATTATAACTATTTTCTAGAAAAAATTTTAAATCTAAAAAATTCAATCTAGAAAATTTACCAATAAAAGAATATGAACTAAGAAGAATAAATATATCAAACTAAAAAAAATTATTTAAAATATAGCTGGAATTTGTTTCTTATAATGAGGTTATAAAAATCACCGTAAAGTTTAACTTAACAAGTATAAGTAAATAAATCTCTTTGAATCATTGAGCTATTTATATTAGCATTTTGTCTTTTTAGAATTCCTATATAAATATAAGAATATTGAGTGGATATAAATAACTTAATTTTAAGAACTTCTTATCATTAAATATTAAAAAATTCAGAAAAATTTCAAGAAAGAATAGGCATAAAATGGTAATAGCACAATAGGGCATAAATGACAGATAACATCTTAAATGAAGTTGATGGATTAGTATTAAATATTTTTGGTGCAATCCAGGGACTACATAATGAAACAAATACGTAAACATTGTCTTGCAGCAGTAAAATAGAATTTCTGAAAGGAATACGCTTAAAAAAATTTAAAGAGCATAGTATGAAAATGTGGTGAAGTCTACTAAACAGTCACATTAAGTGAATACAAACGCTTGCTTGTGTACTTACAAATGTATGGTGTACTACTTCGCATATTAGAAATACAACTACTTTGCATATTAATGAACATCAAATACAATTACTTTGTATACTAAAGTCATCACGAAGGGATAAAATGCTTTATTAGTCTAAATGACGTTTTTCTACCATTGTGATAAACTTTTCCATTTTTGTTGGGTCCCACGTACTAAATAATTATCTTTTATCATTGTATGCCAACAATTAATGGTAAAGAATATCTTATAGTGATTTGGATTCAAATGTACGTGCAGAATACATCAGATTGTTGTTTATGGAATTTCTTTATGTGCCATTGCCATTTTTCAAGAGCAATACTGTTTCTCTCTTTTATCACGGTTGCCAAATTTTTCATGACATGTTAAACAGCAGGAAAGCAATTCAATTAATAAGACAGAATTTTAATAAAATCTCTTGAGCAATTTGGATAAAAGCTGTTAACAGTTTTGACATTGAAATTGCTTACATGATTGATTGCGAACAATAAATAATTTTTTTAAATGCATTTATTATAAAATAATTAGTAATTTTATAATTTGAAAATTCCATACTGTATCAAATTACTCCATATTTTGAGATGTTAATAACTTATATTTTCTAACACAAGATAAAATAAGAATGACTAAGTAACACTTTTGGTTAAAAATTCAAAATACTTATTGGTTCAAAATTGCCTTTAATCTAAGCTGCTTATTAAAAAACAATTTTATTTGCATATGAAAATTCAATAACAACATTGAAATAACTCTTTTATATTTCTATATGGACTGTTGTTTCAAAATAATTAATATTAATTAAATATTAATTTAATCTTATAATTTTATGAAAAATATAATATTATTTCCTTGTTCAATAATGTAATGCTTTGACAAATTTTAAAATATTTTATTGAAGAAATTACAGTACTTAGAGATGCAGAGTTTTAAGCGATATGGAAATATTGTAAGATATAATTGGAATAAATAGCATGGAAGCACATGTTGAAATTATGTTTCAATATCAGTGATATTTTCCTCTACATTTCAATAATTCTCTAAAATTGTTAATATAAGTTATGATAATGGGAAAATTAGTACTCTGTAGATATCTAATTGTAATTTTATTTTAAACCAATAAAAAAGTATGAAACAATTAAAGGAAATATGATAAATGAATAAAATATAACATGTAATGTCAACCTATTCACTAAAAAATTATAATTTCAATAGCTAACATAATACTTTATTCCGATGTTTAGCTTAAAATAATGTAGATACACATTTAATTTTCATATGATAAATTTTCATTATTTTGATTCATTAAAACAAAAAAACTTGTTAATACTGCATTCGACTGTAATAAAATATACTTTTTTATAAAGTTTGATAACAGTAATGTTATGCGAAGTTATTGTTGAGAAACATAGGTTTTATATTTATCATAATTAAATGTAAATTGTTGAAAATGAAATCTGACGCAAATAAAATAAAATGTGCGGAAATTTTCTTTGTTTGAATTTCAATTTTTATTCCGATTAGATTCTTGCCAGCAGCAAATGTTTTAAGCTCATTTCTTTGTAAATATTTAACAATATTCCTCGAAATTTTATTATTATTTTTTTTGTTTTCAAATTTAATTTTAAACTATTTAGTGGTTGAAATATTTACATAACAGATGCAAAGATTATATTCAAATAATATTTTGGTGATTAATTGAAGAGATTTTTTGGCTCTTATAAGATTTCTAAAAGTATGGACAAATAATAAACTATATTGTAATTTTCACAATAATTAATTACTTAAGGTTATTTAAGTCATGATCATTTCTGACAAAAAATAACTGGTTTTGGTTGCAATAAAGTGCAAAACTATTTAAATTTTTTTGTTATTTTAAAATTAAAAAAAAATTAAATGTAACATGAGACTTGAAAATTATTCAGATTTTTTATTTAAATTTAGACAAATTATATACAAGTACAAAATCATATGATATTTATTAGATTTAATTTTAAATATTTATGAGTAATAAATTATTTTTTAAAATTTTTTCAGTCATTTTCAGCTAATTTTTCCCTTTTAAGCATTTATACGTCTATTTATTTAACTACGCGTCTATTTGTACCAAAGATTTGTCCAGTGAAATTTAAAAAAGTAATTCAAATGCTTATTGAACATAGCTATTCTATTTAGTAGAGAATGATTTATTTCAGAAATGTGCTTCAAGCTGACTATAAAAATAAATGCATTTAGAATAGATCCAAACATATGAAGCGTTAAAAATGTAAATATGTATAGTTAAAAGTAAAGTTTTAGTTAAAATACACTTTTAATGGGAAATGTTTTTACACTTAATGATGGTAAGATTAAAACGTACTTTCATTTCCATTGCGTTGGAAGCTCTTTTATAACTTTTGTTTAAAGACTTTATTTTAAATTATAGCGAAAAAAATCTGTAAAAATGCCTTAAAAGCTTCCACATTAAGAGCAAATGTAATTACATTCTTCAGAATTTGAAGAGATTACCGCATAACTGTATGGGTCTAAAAAAATTTCATGAGAAATGTTACATAAGGTTTTGTTTTAAATTTTTGTAGTTATTAATAATTTAAAATTATATCTCGTTATATAGGTTTAACAAAATATCCCTTAAAGTGCCTCAAACAAGCTTTCATATTTATGGCTGCATTTTTTATTCTTTATTTGTAATTTTATTTCAGTGTATCTTTATAAAATGCGTCGGCATTGTTATTGTGATAAATAATATAATCTATTAAAATTATTCTAATAAATTAAGTCAGTTTTGAAATAAATTATTTGAAATAAAGCAATATTAAGAAATAAATGCAAGTTTTGCTCCATATGCTAATTAACAGATAATCAGAGACCAATTCGCAAAAAAAAACAAAATCAAGCATATTTTTAAATAAAATTAATTTTTTTAAATAGATTTGAGGTTACACACAGACATAGTTAAAAGTAATTTGCATTCTACAAACATGTTTATAAGTTAAATTTTATAAACAGTATTAAATTTAAACAATTTATGAGATTTTATCATTCCTTAAATAAAATATGAATGTGTGAAAAATATTACCATAGGTGAATTTTTCTAACATACGTTAAGCAGTAACTGTTTTATCTAAAAATGCAGCAAACCATTTAGCACATTTATTATTTTTTCTGATCTATACTGAATTCATAAAATACACTTGAAAAACTTAAAAAGAGGACATTTATTATTAGAAAAAAATAAATGCATTTAAATTAGAACAATCAAAATAACTATCGATAAAGAAATTAATCTAATAAAATTGATAAATGGAGTTTTTCCTTTCATATTTACAGATAACTGAAAAAAAATCTTCATCAAACAGAATTCAGTTTTAGGAACAGTCATTGAAACGCACAAAGAAATTCCTTACCACAACAAAAACTGTTCTAAGCAATAACATTTCGAAAAAATAACTTTTATATCAATTTGAACTGTTAAATCTATTTTAAAACAATCTTGCTTTGCGCATAAGTAATTATTCGATGCGGAAAAGTTGATTATGATCACTATTTAATTAGTTTAATCATCAATACTAAATTTAATATATGCATATACGATAAAATATTTGATATCGTCTGTAAAACATGATCACAAAAATAACATGAAAAATTATTAACAAAAGCAATATCCCAGATAATATTTATGTACGTCATGGATTATTACACCAACATAAACACTAAATACAATCTCATTATTCATAAATTGCATTGTTTCTTTCACAAACTTTTAATCGTATGTCTATTTCAAATAATTATCCTATTTTAAGATTTTAAGTAATTACTGAAATTAAATTTTGTATGGTAATTCGTAGTAGAGTTGTAGCTTTATTGAAATAAGATAAATTTAATCTAAAAATCAATTACGGCAAATAAAACATCTTTTTGAACTTAAGTCTTCTATTTCACATTTGCATTAAGTGAATAAGTATATCTGCAGAAAGAAATACACTGAATAAGAAGTAAAAGTAAAAGTTCTTAAAAATTATGAATAAACAACATTTTTTGGCGCATATTTACCAATAATAATTACGTTGATATAATTTAGTTAACTTTTACTATTTATTACACTTCTTATAAAGAAATGTTCTTCAGGCAACAAAGGAGGAATATAGCAATTGTACATGAAGTACATGCTTAAAAGAGAAACCTTTTCTTCTTTTTGAAAACATTTATAAAAGAATATAAAATCGAAAAATCGTGTATGCATCGAAAATGAGGAAATTGCTTTGATAAAAAAGAATTAATGAATTCATTCAAATTTAAAAAAGAGCATTCATTCAGTTACTTTTATGGAAATGGAGAATCAACAGGATAAAATTGTGAAATGTAAATCTAAAATTATATTTTTCTTTGAGGAAACTAATTAGTGAGTTACATTTGAAGATACATTTTTTCCTTCGACCAAAAATACCTTTCAAGATTTGTTTAACTAAAATATCATTCGAGATTTTTTTGTGATTTTCAAAAAGAAATATGTATAATTAAAAGAAAATTTTTTTCTTCCGTGAATTAAAGCTAAAGTTACGAAAAGAATTAAGTTAAAACAAAATTTTTGAAACTTTGTAGTTTTTATTATATCAAGGCTTCAAAACAAGCATATGATTTGCACAAGAAAAATTGCTCAATATTACCAAAATAATATTATTTTGTTTAATATACACTTGGTTGTAAATGTTCTGAGATGTTTTTATTTTGAGAAATTTCGTAAAGAAGAAAAAATATATATTTACAGAAAACACATTTATAGTTTTGGATATTATTCTTAACATAATAATTATTTACCGTCAATATATCTTAAAAAAATTTTTATACTTGACAAAAAGAACTTTAATTCTATATAATGCAAAAATATATAAAAATTAATTTTTACTGTGCAAGAACTACATTAAAGGAAAACATGTATTAACTTTTAAAAATTTTAATTGGAAAAGGTACCTCTTCCTCTGTTCTGCTTAGTTGATTTCAGATTCGCTTCCCTATTCAAATGTTTAAAAGGTTTAATCACTGAAACATTTTTGGAAATTTATTTGCTTAGATAAAATGTAATTGCTTCTTTCTTCTATGTATGGTATTTCATTTCAAGAAAGTTTTCAGATTACTATGAAGGTAAACTTACATTTATTATACCAACCAGTTCATTTAACAAAATTCTTTTAAACTTTGAACAGTTTTTAAAGTAATATTTTTAAAAATCTTATTTAAATATATCTCTAATGCAGCATAAAATACCTTAGTTATATATGCATTAAAATGCTATATCATTATTATTTTATCAGCTATAATTTTAAAAAAGTACGCTAAATTTGATATTTTAAGATTTTATTTTATCTTCTAAATATTCCTAAACAAACTTTTAATGGTATAGACATAATATTCATATACAAATAAAAACATTTTGAAGTATATGCTGGTACTGAATGTTTTATTTAATAAATTGTCAATTATTTTTTATATTTATATAATATTCATCGAAGATAATTCTCTTCTCATGAAAGATTTGTTTTAATTTAATTATAAGATCATTAATTTTTTCTTATACTATACGCATTTATTACAATGAAATTTAGAAGTACATAAGTGTTTCAAATATTATTAAAAATAGTTAGGCTTTATTCATAAACTTTAATTCTTTAAAGTGTAAATATTTTATTTTTCCTAAAATCCTTTAGGAGAAAATTGCACTTCAGTGAATGGAACAATTTAACGCTATTTTAAATCCTACATTTGGATTCAAATTTAAAAGAAGTAAAAAAAGATAAAGCATAAGAATTTTTTTAATTAAAGCATATAAAATATTACGGTGGAAAAGGAACTTAATTAAATTTACCATTAAATATTATTTGCATCTTCTTACTCTAATTTAATTTTTAACACAAATTCAGTGGAAAACTACTGCATGTTTTTTTTATTTTACACGAGAAGAATTGAAATGCATCAAGAGAATTTAATTACTTTAAAATAATTCTATTCTTACATTAAATTTTTCTCATACGCTTAACATTTTAACGGAGTTTAACGAAAAAGTAAAATAATTTTTAGCCCACTAAATACAATTATATTTCTCTCTGTTGAATTTCAATTGCTCTGTTTTAGTTAAAATAAGTTTTTATCAGAGCTAAAACAAAAATTGCACTAAATGTTTTTACTCAAGCTGTATATAGTTGTACTTTTTTAAACAATTTAAAATTTTCATTATATTCTTGTACGGATGCACTTTACTTAACATATTCAAGGGAATTAGCGAAATGATATAATTAAGAATTATAAAGAACTATAGTTATGTAAATTATAAATATTTAAAAGGGTTAAATAATATAATTTAATTATTGTATTTAAAATGTTGTGTATAAAACATTTCAAAATATTTTTCAAATCTATTATTTAATAAGTAATAATGAATTGTACTTTTACAAGAATAATTTCACTTGAAATGCACTAAAATGTCTTTAAGTTTATGAATAATTTCTAATAGATAACTGAATTGCAACAAATAATTTCTTAAAAATAGTTTTAAAAAGTTAAAAAGTGAAAAAAAACCTAACCATCTTTGCAGAGGATTAATTTCTTTAAGCTAGAAAGAAATTTCAAATGCGAGTTTAAAATCTTTTGAGTTCTAAAAGTATAGCATTTAGCTCAATATCGAAGAGAACTTTTTAAGTAAGTAGAAAAAAATTACTAATACATTCGTAAATTTCAATTTATTTCCTATAATAAAAATAAAAACTATATTCAAATTGCAATAAAATCAAAATTTGAGCTAAATGTGAATAACTTTTAAAAATTTAATAAATCAGACAGTTGATGCATTAAATTTAATGAAATTGTTAAAGATAAAGAGAGAGTAAACTTTAATAAATACTTCCTAAATGAATTATCATATATTTTTGAATTTTTTTACTCATAAAACCGAAGAAATAAAAATTGTCTGTCGTAAATCATGAGTAGAATAAATTAACGTTTCAACAAAAATAGACCAAATTTAATGCAGGATTCAAAAGTTAGAAGAAATTTATGAATAAATATTAAAGTCAGAATAATATAGGAAATGAGTATAATGATGCGATCTTAATTTATTCCCCCTAGAGAAGCCGATAACAAAAAAATTTGAAAAATAATTTAATTGATAAATTTATTTTGGTAAACTCAATTTATTTAATATGATACCAGTGATTCCCCCCAAATTTTATGTCACGTTTTACAAGTTGATGGGATACTTTTAGGTATCTACTGTATTTTAAGTAATAATTACTTATCTAATATTTAATTTAAAACCTAATCTAAACATATGGCAATTCAAAGCTGAATATTTAAAACTTACATGCAACTATTAATCATTACAATTCATACAGCAAGAAAGAGACAATCTACATGCGTGAAATTGCGTTACTAGAAAAATATGGTGTCGTTTGTAAAGTGAGGTCTTTTCACAGAACAATCCTGCAAAATCTGTAGTTGAAATTACAAAAACAATGTATTTAATTGATAAATGTATTTAATGTATGTAAAACAATGCATCATGTTAAAATTTGAATCACAGCGTGAGATCACTTACTTTATTTTAAAGTCCCTTCTGTTTTACTACTTTCTATAAAATTTTATTTTGAAAAGAACAAGCAAGCAATATTGAACTTTAATAACTGTTATTGTCTTTAAAATAAATTCAAAGGAATCTTCATTTTAATAAAAGATGGTATGGCTATTTCCTTGTTTTAAAGAGGAAAATGAATTTATAAACTTAGCTTAAAGAAAAGTTTTGAAATTTTGAAAGTTCAAAATCATTATTGATTTTGATGAATATTCTGAAAATATCATAAGGTATTTTATTTTCGAAGAATAAAATTTAGAAATGACAACGTTAATCTTAACTGACAAAAGCTAAAACAAAATTTGATTTAATAAATTAGATAATATTTTTGTATCTTAAATAAACTAGAATTAATAACACTGCCTAAAAAATAAATGTCCAAAAAGAAATGAAAATCCTTGTCCCTGTTAAAACATACGCCTAAAATTAATAAGTATGACCTGCCATATAAGAAACGATGCCAGCAGTAAATAAATTATCGTAATTCATCTCCTTCAAACTGAAATTTACTGTAAAATATAAAGTTATCAGTTTTAAAAAGTGCTTTGTGTGTGTGTGCATCAAGTCCTTAGTAACGTTTTTCCGAACTCACGGAAGTGCAATAATTTACAATTTCACGCCTCTGTCGCTGTGTCTTATATCTTCGATATGGAAGAGTAGCTAGATAACTTATTTTATCCATGGTTGCTACCTTATGATTTTAAAAATTCTTGCAAAGCTTTATTCCTTAAGTAATGGTTGCAGCTGATATTACGACTAAAGAACGGTAGAAATGCATTTTCCTTTTCATTATAGTTAAATTACTTTCAAAATCATGCATAAAATTAGATTTTACAATTTATTTTTTATTTTTATAAGAATAAACAGTATAGATGATGTATATTAAATTTTATCTGTAATAAAATTAATTACAAAATAATATTGTTGGTAATATTCGTAAACTTTTAAAGACAAATTTCAGTAGTTCACGTTTGTTAAATGTAAAAAATTTAAATAATCTCATCAAAATTGGATTGTGATAAGCAATCCCATTTTTAAAAAATTAATAAATGAATGTATATAATTTTATTATTATTATTATATATATATATATATATATATATATATATATATATATATATATATATATATATATATATATATATATATATATATATATATATATATATATATATATATATATATATATATATATATATATATATATATATATATATATATATATATATATATATATATATATATATATATATATATATATATATATATATATATATATATATATATATATATATATATATATATATATATATATATATATATATATATATATATATATATATATATATATATATATATATATATATATATATATATATATATATATATATATATATAAGTAAGTAATGTAAGAAATATATATTTAAGAATTTATATATGTAAGAAAAACATTTAAACATTTCCATATTTTCCAAATTTGTCCCGAAATTTAATTTTGAATAAAATAAATCAGAAAGTTATTTTACAAATTCCAGTTTTTTTATATAAAATTACTTATTTTTAAATTGATTATAAAAATGATAATTTTAATTTATTTGAAATATGTATTTGAAGCAAAATAAGATGAATTTATTTACCAAACGATGATGTATAAATGTTGATTAAAGTTGCATATTTAAGAAAAAAATTTATATTTTTATTTTTCAAAGAAATTCACTCTTTGTGGTATTTTCAGTAAACAAAGTTTTATGTTAAATATTAGCAATCTTCCAATATTAAGAAGTAATTTATTCTTTTTTAACGATTTTCAACAGAAATCAGCATTGCACATATCATTTTTGTATCAGTAAATGCTTTTATAAGATATTGTACTAACATTGTTGAAATGCTAAAATAGAAGCAATAAAGAATGAAAATAAATATTAAATTAATTAAAAATGTATGAGTTACGATATTTTGAAAGAATACATTTTTTATGTCCTCCATTATATATCTTGTTATCTCGGAAAATAGATCGCTTTACATTTTTGTGTTTTCTTCCAGAAAAATTGCTATATTCGACTAAGTTTAAGAAAATTTTATGTTAATTGAATTTTTATTTGTATGCTGTTAAGTGGCTTTGTTTTTGATAATCAAATTTTTTGCTTGCACCTGTGATAATTATTTTGCATTAATTTTCTGTGTATCATCGAAGTCAAAATAAAGAAATCAGACTTTTTTCATTAATTTACTATACATTTCATGCTTAAATAGAACTTTTTAATATTATTAAAATGTTTTCCTAAAAAAATATCAATTACAAATTATTTTTCTTTTACCAAAATATCATACTCGCAAGTGTTTTTGAAATCATAAGGATTTTTGACTTTTTTATCTTCATAGTTATTTTTTTACATTCTTTTTTATAGATTTGTTATAAAATTTTATAAATTGTTTTGCAGTCATGCAATTATCTCAATTCGAGGAAAAAAATAGGAGATAATTAAATTAAAATGTATTCCTTTACTCAAAACATGTATAATAATGTCGAATTTCAACATAAACGATTCGAACAATCTTAGAACATTCATTTCAAACCAATTTATGATTGCTGTCATACAATACCATTTTTAAGAGAAATCTTATTCAAAAACTCTATTTAATGTTTGTAATTAAAATTCTTCATCTATGATTTAATCAGTATTTATAATTAGTTTATCATGGAATTTAAATATTTTATAGATATAAATGAATCATCAACCCAAAAACGTTTGTTTTAAAATTCATTTTCACCATATTAAAATGCACGGTACGAATCCCTTAAAATTTGGAAAACAAATGCAACAGAATTGTACATTTGCATAGTGTATTGTTTACTCATTTATTTTTCACTTATTATTGAAAGAGAGCATCAATCCTAGAAACTTATCATTGTAAAGATTATCACAAAATGATTTGCAATAAAAAAGAGAAGCATTCAGAAATTAATTAAACTTTTTTCAGGTTGAAATTTAGGAAATTTTTTTTATAAATCTTTGAAAATAATAAAGCTAAACAAAATAAATCTGGTATTAGGTTTTCAAACTTCTCACAAATAATCATGTTCTGTTATTCAGCTAATATTTTTGCAAGAATATATTTTTAAATATATATATTTAAAACGATTAATAAAAATGGCTTATTGTAGAAAAAAGCAAAATTTTTAAACTAAGCAATATTACAATAAGTGCCAAACAAATGTAAAAAATCTTCAAAACTTAATGACTGCATAAATGATGACAGTTGTTATTGAAGTTGTTTGTTTTTGAGTACTAAGTATTTTAGTTATCATAATTATTATGGAAGAAGTTTAGAAGATTATTAACATATCAGTGATGAAGAGAATGTATATTTACTAATTTTTTATTTGACACTTGCATTTAAGTTATATATGATATTAACTTTATGTAAATAGTAAATGATTATGCATAAATTTATGATATGCAAGTATTGTAATATAAAGTACATTTATTAATCACAAGCTTTCTAGCCTATTGCACAATAAATTTTATATTTTTAGACATTTTTTAATTTTAAAATTAAGCTACAAAACTAACATGAATTTCTTTAATACATATACAAAATTATGGAAAATTACAAGGAGTAAAACTTAATAAATTAAAAATAGTTTTTTTTCTGATCTCAAATACGTACTCAGTTTTGGATGGTATAAAAATTTCATGGAAGTACTATTTTTAACTGAGCTAATGAACACATCTTCGTTTTTGTAAAAAATCTTTATAGCTTTATTTATTCTCTCAACCTTTTATTTTTTTAATTACTTTTAACTTAAATTTTATTTTTAACTGTGAAAAATGTTACTAAATGACTGCTATAATAAGAGGAAATATATAATTCCCAAACTATTTATGTTATAATGAAATATTGATAAAAAAGTAATTTTTTATTTTATTTTTTAATATAATTTTCCATTTATATATTGTGTAAATGATTAGTCACAATAGTATTTAAATCAATTTTTGTTTGTATATAATACAAATATAAGATGTTTGATAATCTCAATTTAGTTTAAGGATATGAATAGAAGGTTTTAGATTTTATTATATGTTAGAAGCAATCATAAATTAATAGAAATGAGTATTCACAAGCAATCAATATGGATTTATTTTCTAACAAACGAGGCAACGAGTTTACGTTTTAAGTTATTATTTAATACAAAAATTACAATTAAATATATTTAAACTGTAATTAATTTCATTTTCTTGAAACCATTTTTAAATATTTAGAAAAGAACTTACTGATAAAGGTGTAATTGGATAAATTAATATTTTATATCGTCTATTTTTGTCACATTAAGATAGCTCTTTATTTGCACTTAACATTTCGGTAAGAAAAATTCTCAGATTTAAGTGAGACAATATTTCCATTTACAAATCAAATCGAAGCTCTCAATTTGTAATTATTTTTTAAACATTGTCAAACATAATCAATTTTAAACTCATTCAGTCAAATTCTACTATAGCTTGTAAAAATCTTGCATTGTTTAGAATTGATTACAGCATGATAGGAAATACATTATTAGAATTGGCAATACATATTGTTGTTTAGAGCATGTAACACTTACCTAAATTTAGATTGCTATTTCTATAAAGGAACTGCCTGAAAACACAATTCAATTTCACTCAGCTAAAAAAAATAATTTTCGCTATGGTATCTTCTAAATTTTTTAGTTAATTTTTTAATTGTTTCTCTCTTTTTCTTCTTATAATGCATTTAATGGTTCTGTAAAATATTTTCCTCATAATATAAATAACTAGATTTCAATCCCAGTTCACATAAAATACGTTTATTAATATTGATTCAAGTTATATGCAAAGAACATTTTAAACTGTATAATTCAGGTAAGAAAACTAATGATTTTGTAAGAATCACTAACTAATATAAACTAATCACATTGTAACAAAACTAATCATTTTAAAATTCGTTTTTTCCGAATATGAATGACTACACATTTTTCTGATAAATTTCCTCAATAACATTACTCATTAGTTATCAACCATTCCTCCAGTTTTCCACTGATAAAAACAATATGCAACTTATAAAAAATTACTATATTGTGGTATTACAAATGACCAAAAGATTGTGATGCATTATTGGTACAGATTAAGATAACTTAAATATTCATAATGAATATTCCAAAGAAAATAATCTTCATATCAGCTTTATTTTTAAGGACAAGTTAGAGCAATAGAAAGTAAAGGAAATAAAGGAATACCTGTGATAAAGCTCATAAATGATATTTGAAAATAATAGTTCAATAATTAAAACTCGATAGATATATATGAATAAAATAATAAATTATAAATGTATTTGAAATAAGTAAAAGTAAAAAATAGAAATTTCATTTTATCAATGTTGTACATATTACCATAATACATATTTCAAGCACATATTTTTATTTCAGATTTAATTTTCAGACAACTTATGATTGATCAAAAAAATTAATTAAAAGCAGAAAAATTATTATATTTCTTGAATAATATTAGACAATAATCAATGATTGAAGAAATTTAGAGACATGTAAAGAAAATAATAATATTCAAAATATGTTTCAATAACTAAAAGTAAAAAAATGAAAATATCTTTTTAAAATAAAAATTATTAAAAAAATTGAAAAAAATCAACAACTTCCCTTTAGAAATTTTAGGAAATATAAATGATAAATGGGTCTTTCTACGATTCTAGAATTGTTTGGATCAAAAAGCAGCAAATCTAAAATTATTTTATCTGGAACAAACTTTTGACTTTAAAATATTTTTCGCAATATTTTATTCATTTTTTAGAATCTACTTTTATGAATGATGGCCTATTTTTTTCTCTTAAAAATACTTAATTTAAAAAATACTTAAATATGTTTCAAAAGATCAAATTTCAATAATACAAATGTAACAAAATAAAAGGTAGATGAAGAGTAAAAATCAATAGTGCAATATTTGAGAAATTTAATGAAATTTAATTTAATACTGTCATTATTTATCATTTTTTAGATATATTTATACTTTTATTTAAAAATATCTACAATATATGAAGTAACATAAAAATGTATAAGGTGTATAAATTTATACCGTAAATATTTATAACGAATTATTTTATTATCTTCATACAGGTTTAACTAATCTAATAAGATCCACTTTGCAATGATGGAAGCATAAAAATATGATATGTTGATGAAGCAAATACCATATTAAATTATTTTTCAAAATTAACTTTGCAAAATGTTTCAATTTAAATTAATTCTACATTCTTTATTACTTTGATTATTCCTGAAAACATTATTCCTCAAATTTTTGCAGAAAGTTGTAAGATTGAAAAAATAAAATGTGAATGAATATAATACATACTGTAAAGTTTATTTTTCGAAAATACAAAAATCTTAGATATTAATTATAACTTTCGTTTATATACCATATTAGCCCCATTAATTTAGCTTTAAAGATAAAATATAAGGCAATACTAATAGTTTGCATCTTCCAAAACATTAATACAAATTACATTTTCATTACAAATCTTTTTAAAATGTGAACGAGAATATTTTTGATGATAATGAAAACATTGTTTCTTTAAAATGTGACCATGATCATGTATACTAATAATACATATTTTAAATTAAATTCGTTGTGAACAGCAAATAAAATACTTCAATAAGTTCCAGTTTGAAATGAAAATTTAATACATCCGGTAAATAAAATTAAAAATTTCAATAAAAGCATTTCCATTAGCATATTTTCAAAAAAATATATTTTTATTTCTGCTTTTATAAAATTATGATCTAATAATCTAGATACAAATGTAAATTAAATATAAAATGCATCATAAAGAATGGGGATCAGTTGAGGAAACTCTTAGAGAAACGGTTTAAGTGTTACAAAAACAAAGATAAGTATAATGAAAACAGTTAGAAAAATATCCAGATACAAGTATCCACATAAAAGGACGTAAACTATGAATTTTTAAATGCTAATATAAGTGGGCCAATTTTCAAGAACATTAAAAGAAACTGCTTAAAAATAGGCCATTTTACAGAGACATTTTTGTGCCTTAACAATATCAAACATTGAACATTTTTTTAAAATGTTGGATAATTTTTCTTAATGTTAAAAACTGTTTTTTATTTAATCTTATAATATAATTTTTTACGTGTTAGAACCATACAAGAAATACACATCTTCAACAACGCAGAATTATGAGCTAGGAATATTTATCCCATAATTTTAGACTGTACAGAAGAATTTTTGTATTGAATTGTCAATACCACAATGTCTAAAATTTTACCAGCATTTTCCAGATTATTCCCGTTTCATATTTCCACTTCAAGATTTAATCTTCGACTCTAAACACTTCCTGAGTGCAAATGTATCTGATGTCCATGTATTCAAATGTATACTGTATAAAATAAATTTTATTTTTAATCTCTGAAAAGAATTTGGCACAGAGGCCGTATAATTCAGGATGACAAATTATGAATATTTTGGTGACGAAGAAATGCTCCTAAGTTATCGTATTTTAACTGCTTGCGATAACATAAATAATAGGTTTACCAAAATCGAATTTTCTATATAATTCTTACAAGTCTCTATCTCTATAAAGTAATAAAAACCAGGTTGTCAGATAAGTGAGAAAATTCACCAATAAATCCGCCAAACTCTGAATTTGGCATCCTAGATTATACGGCGTTTGGGCCATGAATTCAGATCCTTACTAAATTTAGGAAACATAAACAAACAGAAACAAAGTTTTAGCATTTTATCATCAAGTTATTTATTTACAAATGCATTGATAGAGTGAGAATGTTTTAGATTGTTTTATGACACCACTAAATTAATCCATTCATTTTTTATATTGTTTTCTATATTTTATTTTTTCGATTGTATTTTTTCTACTGTATCTATTCGTTTGGGGAATTCATTGCTTGATAATAAAATAAATCAAACTCATTTTAAAGCATAATAAAACAATTATTGTAAAATATTTTTGAAATGAAACGAATCAATAAAATATTGCTATTTTTCAGAAATAATTTTGTAATTAATATGAGATTTTAAATGATAAATACTTTTCGGCAGTATTATAATCCTGTATTAATGCTTCAAAATTTTTACTGACACAGAGATGTTTTAAAATATCCACCTTATCGCATACTTTTATTTTGGTAAAATATTTTTAAAAAAAAATAGTAATGGATAAGATGTATGAAGAAAAGCAAGATTTTGTTTCTTTACCTGTTCCTCTAATTTTTTGGAAAGGACAGTTTTTATATAGTTTTAGCAAAAGGCAAAATTTCAAAGTTTAGCTTTTTGAATTGCAATACTTTTTCAATAATTATTTATGCAATTTTTAAAAATTATTTACAGTAAAAAATAAATCAAATGTAGCATAAAACTTAAAATTTCACTTACTAAAATTATTTTATTTTAAAGACATTCTTTTAAACTTTAGGATATATTAAATTTAAAAAAACTCATTGGTTGGCTTCATTATAAAATTGTATGATTTTACATGATAATAAAATAATTATAGTTATAAGCATTTAACATTATTACAGTTATATCATTTTCCTACTAACTAAACGTTAATTCATCAGAAATTTTTGTTTTGAATATTTTTATTTTAATAAATTTAATTTAAATATTTGAATCAAATTTATGCATTCAGGAAAAAACTTTTATGCTTATTATAATTCACAAGATGCAATCTGTAACTCATTAATATTTGGAAAAATATATTCGTTAATTTGTTTAACATACATTCATTTTTTTATCAATTTTGTTTGCTTTTCAACCTTATGTTACATGCTATCTACTTATGTATTTACCGAGAGAAAAAAAAATTAAGCGTTAATTCATCCAAAATTGTAACAGCTTGCTAAGCTAAAAACATTAAGCTGATAATAAAAAATATATTTTGTTTGATATAAAAGGAATTTCTTTAGAGTAACGGAAACATTTTACAAAAAAGATTTTCAACATCTGGCTCGTTAGCATTTAAAAACTAGAATATCTTTAAAAGTGAAAGAATACATGTGTATTTTTAATTTAAT
Source organism: Latrodectus hesperus (assembly GCA_037975125.1). Taxonomy (NCBI): domain Eukaryota; kingdom Metazoa; phylum Arthropoda; class Arachnida; order Araneae; family Theridiidae; genus Latrodectus; species Latrodectus hesperus. The sequence goes on from CM075851.1 coordinate 122,642,840, forward strand.
TAATAAACAATAATTTAATTTACTTTTTTTTATAAAAATGATAGATAAATAATGAAAATGCATATCAAAATATAAGTATGTTTTACGGTTTTTATACGAATTAGGTACAATATGAAATTTTTCAATAAAACCTAATAAAACGTATTTATGTAAGTAATGAATATTTGTTTCTTTTTTGTATCACTTCGTGAAAAATCTGTTTTTTTGATATATTTTATTTTAAAGATGAATTTTATGAAAAAAATTATCCAAAATTTCCAGCATTAGATACATTATTTTATTTGTAATAGTAAAATAGAGAGAAAAATCAGTAAATCATGTTGTTCAAGGACAAAGGAAAAAATAGATAAAATCAAAACTTTATTTGTAAGACATTGCTTAGATCTTAAATTGTGATTTCTCTACGAATAAGTCCATGCAAGATCTCCTTTTATTTGTGTTGAAACTATATTTATATCCAATTCATCAAAATACATGCAGCAAAATTGGAAATTTTAAGCAGTTTTATAACTTAAGTATTTTTTTAATAAAAATACTTAAGTTTTTTGTGTGTTCAAATAAGTTCTGTTGTGTTCAAATAAAATGGTTTGCCTCAGTATATTTAAATTTTAGAGAAATCAAAATTATTGAATTATTCTTTTCTATTTCATTAAATAAAATCGACACCAATATTCCTTGAAGCATTCTTTTTAAATACGCCCTAAAATATTTACGAAGCCATTGAATCTTATAGTTATAAATTTAACAAATTTAAATACTTTTTGTGATTATTATTTTTATAGACATGACTTATATTGATCTTTATGGCATATTTATTGTATCCAAGAAATATAAATATTGTTATAGTTTGCAACTTACGTAATTAGGAAATCCAAATTTATATACATGTCAAAAAATACTTATTATATTACGTGTCAAAAGATAATTATATTCTTAAATAGATAAAAAAAATTTTTCAGGAATAATAATTGTGTCAATTATTATGTGAATTTTATAGCAGAACACAAAACTATTTTGGACACCAAAACAAATACTCGAATATAAAAAAACAATTATATATGTCATACGTATTACTGAAAAATCTACTTTATTTTTAATATTTATGCTGCTCTAAATAACAATAATTGCTATTTATATTCCAAAAAATCGATTACTAGAGGAAATCGAATACCTATTTGAGCGAAATAATGTCTTTCTCACGTCTGTATCATTCTTTTATTATTTGGAGAAGTTTCAGAATATTAATTTACGAGAATATATTTACTAGAATTGAATTGTTTAATTTTCTGAAATCAAAATGTAATAGAGAATTTTTTCTACTTTTTGTAGCAATATTATTATGTGATTTTAATTATTATGAGAAATACCACAAGTAATAACTTTCTTATGACAGACTTACTGCAGAATGTTACAATATTTTATAAAATTTTATCGTAAAATTCTTATTTACATATAAACTTTCATATCAACTTTACGAATGCACGATAAAAATATAGAAAGTATGTTTAACTTAGAACAAAATATTGGCTCTGCTTTTTTATTATATTTTTGTGAGTTTACTGTACAATACTTTACTCTCGTTCTTAATTTAAAAATATTAAAAAAATTTCTTCAAAAGTTGACAGTAACTCTATGTATGTATGTATCTATATATTTATATATATATATATATATATACATTTATGTGTGTGTGTGTGTGTGTGTGTGTGTGTGTGTGTGTGTGTGTGTGTGTGTGTGTGTGTGTGTGTGTGTGTGTGTGTGTGTGTGTGTGTGTGTGTGTGTGTGTGTGTGTGTGTGTGTGTGTGTGTGTGTGTGTGTGTGCATAAAAACAAAGTTTTCAGCTAATTCTTATTATTGGGAATCCGTTAAAGAAATATAACTTCAAACGATTTAAATCTAATTTAAAAATTTTGAATACGAAATATATTTCTTTGTACAGCTTGTAATCAGTTCTCTGTTTGAGGTTAAGCCTTTTTAAATCGTGTAATATTATGATACTCCTTAATATTTTTGATTAACTATTCACAAAATGTATCTATCATTAAATAATTGAAATGTGATACAAGTTTTATATTGAATTCTATTTTAAATGCATTCTGTAATTCTAAACAAAATTGAAATTTTATGACAAATTATATATTTATTATTTCTCAATTTAGTAATTAACCTTTTATTTTCATTAAAAGTGTTTCCATAAAAATAAATTAAGTTTTAATATTCTTATTTGAAATTATGAAAGTTAGTTATGGAAGGTTAAGTTTTTTATGAAAATATCGATTTTCTTTTTACGATATAATGAAAATGAGGTATACTTGAAATCTTACAGTAAATTATTGATTCATCTGATGTTTACGAATGAGTAAATTGGAAAAACTTTTTTCCAATTAAAGAAAAAATTAGAACTTAACATATAAAAATTATTTAATAATAACAATTCCATAATAAAATATATTAATATGTTTCTAAAATCTTAAATGTGTTCATTAAAAATAACATTGATATCTCATCTGTGTCTTATCAGTAATTTTGCATATTTTCTAGAATACTACATGTCATATTTGTTTACGTTAATGATGAATGATGACAGATTTTTTTATTTTCTCTCAAGATATTCAAGTTTTAATAATAAATATTTTATTCATTACTTTTTTTTCTTACAAGAAAAATTTAAATGTTTAAATCATTTACTTATTCTGCAGATTTTTGTTTTTAAATTTGATCCCCATAGGAATTTTGTTTACTTCAAAAACCTTTTTCAACCATTAATTTTATTGAAGAATCTTAATTTTTTGATAAACATTGAAAGTTTAAATGATAATATTTTTATATTATGAGTCATGAGACTGGATTTTTTGCTTCCAGCACATTCTAAATTATTGATAATTGTAGCGGCATTTTTTTACCAACCCAGACAATATTTTGCATTTTATGAAATCTAATGCTTTTAATGCATTATCTAGGGAATAATCATGACTTATTTTGAAAAATTTTCATTAAAATGTTATCTTTAATTTTTAGGAATTGCTTATATATGAGAAATTACAAAATGTGTTTGTAGCAATAAAAAAGCTATATCTGTTCCTATTTTTAATCTAAATATTCTTACTTAACATGCAATTTTTATTTCTAATTTCTTAACATTACTTATACATTTTTAACAATATATTTATATTAGTACGAATTACACTGTAAATTAAATTCATTTTTATATTATTTAATTTTTCAATTTCACGAGGAATTTAATTGATTTTTTTCTTTATAAGCTTAGTTTCCTTTTTGTATTACAATGAAACACCAAAAGCCAAAAAAAAGCTTTTTAACCCGTAAATGAAGTCAACAATATTTTCTTGTAAAATTCTGTTTAAATTTCTTTTAAATAATATGAAAAACATGAGTCATAAAATAAGTTGCTAGACAAAGAAAAAATTGATTGAAACTGACACCTATAATAAGGAATTTAGAAAGATCAGTGAAAATAAAAATAGGCTTTTTGAAAATATGCTTACAAGAAACATCCACAAGAAAATCAATTGATGAAAACAGAAGTGCATGTAGAAAGGAAAAAAAAGTGCATGTAAAAAGAAAAACTACAAAGAGAACAAACTCAATAAAGTTGAATTTCTGTAGACCAGACATGTAAGTAGAACTTTTTACCAGGCCATCAATGAAGGATGAAAATAATTTATACGTTGCATTTCTCTGTCAAGATAAAATGGAACCATATTTAATGAATGAAATAAAATCTTGAATAGATGGGTCAAACATTTCAACTATCTACTTAACTCTAATGAGTCAAATGACTTGAATTTTATGACAGTCAATGACAATAACGAAAGCCAATATGACATTACACATATGGGAGAAGTTCTAAATGCTATTAATAAACTGAAAAACGATAAAGTGGCAGGACCAGATAATATATCAGCTGCAATTCTAAAATACAGAGCACACGCTACTGCTATTTGATAAATTGTTCTATCTATTTGAGAGAAATAGATATCACCTACTGAATGGAAATTGGGTAGTTTATGTCCGATACACGAAAAAAGGTGACGCAATGTACTACCAAAATTAAAGACGAACAAGTCTTTTGAGCTACATATAAAATATTCTCAAAAATCCTATTTTTTATCACATGTTTCCCATTACAAAATAGGAATCATCAATATGGCTGTTGACCAAATCTTCATCTTGAGACAAACTTTAGAAAAATGCAAAGAATTCGAAATAGAGACTTTACATTTTTAAGGCAGCTTATGATTATGTTAATATAATTGAACTTTTAAAGATCCTCGGGGAATAATTTGTACGTTAGAAGACTAATTTTAATATTCCATAAAAATATTAATCGAACATGTAATGCTCACACTCACGGAAACCCTATCAACGATGGGAATTCAATTGGAATCTTCTTTTTGAAGTACTTCTTTTGAAATTTATATTGGCGTTAGACTAGGAGATGCATTAGCATGTCTTTTGCTTAATATAGCTCCAAACAAGTGATGAAAGATACTGGTATAAGGACTGTATGCATTATATTTTATATTTTATCATATGTCGATAAGGGAGATATTATTGCAAGATTTTGGGCTCCACTGGGTGAAAACTGTTTGGCTATAAAGAAATCATCTGAAATGAAATGAAATTAATAGTTAATATGAGAAAACGAAATATATGTATTGTGGTAAGATGTGTTGTGGTAAGATGGAATCTGTTCCTTGAATTGTTTGAAATAAGTTCTTTTAAATATGAATGTGTACCAAATTACACCTATCTAGAATCAGACATAAACTACCAAAATAGCATTAATCCTGAAAAAGAAAAAGAACTATATCAGATAACCATTACTTTATCGGTTTCAGATTAATCCCGAAATCTCATTTAACAAAAAGAACGACGAATATCTTGCTGTTTAATGTACTGATCAAATCAGTTGTGACATGGACTTTAGCAAAAAAAGAAAAGTACATCTTGACCTTAAAAAGGAAAGTCCTGTGAACCATCTTTAGTGCTTTCCTCAATAATAATAATTGAAAAAGGTATAATTTCAAATAAAAGAAATTCGTTGATAGTGATGGTATTATCAAATCCAAAAACTAAACAGTAAAATTCGAATGCATGCAGTTAGAAGAAGTCCAGAACGATCAACATTAAGAGTTTTTAATACAACCCCCTTTAATTAAAGACGAAGAGGAAGGCGCAAAAAGAGATGGGAATTGTGATAGAAGACTTTGCCATCCTAAATTAAAGAACTGAATAAATTACATAAAAGAAATCAATTGCGTCATGGAGAAGAGCATGATGAGAGAGTCTTGTGAGGAAAGTCTAGGCACTCAAAGGGCTGATGTGCTAATGCTGATGATGGTGACATGAATCATATAACGAAGATTTCAACTTGATGATGCTCTTAAATACCAAAAATTTTATTTAGTACAAAATGAAATGTAAAATGTCCATGATTTTTAAGAGAAATAATGAACAAAGATATCTTCAATTAGATCTTTCACAAAAAGCTGAAAATTTGAGAAAACCATTAATTCACATGTTTTTGTTGTTGTTGTCGTGTGCCAGCTAGGCTGGCATTATGGGGTGCGCTTCTCCACTTTTCCAACTGAATCACATTTTGGTGTGGAGTCCGACTTCCTCAGTACACTGATGCCATAGGGACCCATTTATAGGGTGATCAATCATTCACAACTCGTTCATACAAGGAGAGGACAAAGACAGGATAGATAGAGAAAGAAAGTGTATCCATGCCCGAACCAGGATTCTAACCCAGAACCTCCTATTCACGGTCAGGCACGCTGACCACTAGATAAATTGATGGGCATTAATTCACTTAATGTAAGATATATTTGAATTCAAGTTTCTATCTTGTATCATTTCTGATTTTACGGAATTTCATTTTCAAATATACAAAAAGTAAGTATTAAAAGAACAATGCAACCAATACTGAATAAAATTTATCCTTCAAAATATCTTAAATGAAAATTATTTTGAAATGCATATTACTAACGCAACATGCATTATTTGATTAGTAGATTCTCACAGTAAAATGCTTTTTTTATATTAAATGCCACGCATCAACAACTGGATAGCCTGTTTCTAACAAAAATTTTCTTCCTTGCAGAAAACTACAAACAGTGTTATTTTATGGCCCACATGAGAACTAATATTGGGAATAAAGCACATAATATTATTACGCTCTCTCTCTCTCTCTCTCTCTCTCTTGTGTGTGTGTGTGTGTGTGTGTGTGTGGTGTTATATTTTCCAACAAATCACTGAGTTGTTACCACGATGAGGATGGCGGTTTTGAAAGATTATTGTTCTCACATGGGAGTGAGTATTTATGATGAAATATATATTAGGACAAATTTATTGAACAAAGATTTACTCTGGTTTGAAATGATCTGGTATATCAGAATTTATATTGTTTCGTTGTTATATTGTAATAAATAGTTTATGGAAGCAGTTTTTTAATTTCTTCCAAAGAATAAAAAATTGATAAAAGTTAATTTATAATACAAATTTGAAAGCTAACAGGAACATTTTATAAATAACAAACCTAATTTATGTCAATTTTAATTTCCAAAAATCTGATATTTTACTGAATTTTGCATATTTAGATGAGAAATATTCTCCCTAGTATAAAAGGATACGGAAAATATGGGAATATCTAATTTATTTTTCTTTAAATGTATTATAAATTAAATCACTTTTTTCTGCTGCAATTTCAAAACTGTTTTTAAAAATTTAATTGACATTTTTAATAAAATTTCTTTTTAAGCAAAAGCAGTCAAAGAAGATATTATTTCAAGTAAATTGAATTTTTCTCTTGCAAGTTAATGTCAAATTAATAGAATTTTATACAGATAATTTCATGTATTTATAAATTAACTAAGATTGGTTTTTCTTTTATTTTTTTAATTACATATGCTCGTATTAATAAACAGAAAATCTAAGTCATTTGAGACCAAATAATTTAATGAGGTTTAACTGATTATCTGTTGAATCCAAGAACAGAGAAATGAGATTAAATATTTGTCCCTTGGTTGTGTATACTTGAATAGATTAGAAGTTTGTAAAGCTAAAAATTAGCTAATTTGGGGATCTTCATCAGGTCAAAAATTTAGATTAGCAGCAATATAGAAATCCCTCTTATTTAATCAATCAATAAACAAATAACTAGATGCAAATAACTAGATGTATTAGAATAGAACAAAGAGAAGCAATATAGTGTGAATAATCAATATGCAATCATTAATACAAAAAGAATGAAGTTTTGCACATTTAGCACATTCTCATAAATTTCATTATAATTATTTAGCAATAAATTAATTAATTTATACAAAATTTGAGATAAAACATTTTAAATTTGCAAATATTTGTAATATTAAAAATAGGAATACATGGCATACAAATAAATAAATTTAATTTCAATATTCAAATTGCACAAAATTTAGTTATTGATATCAAATTCACGAATTCTTATTCATTGAAAATATAAGCAATTGTATTCCGTTCTTATTTATTTTAATAACTGGATTTTAATAAATGATAATATGAATTTTTCTGAATTCATAGCGTAGATTATAATTAGCTCTGTCTTTGGATGTTAATTAATCTTGGGATTTTATATGATTTCTTGTTGTTCAATTTTAATCTAAGAAAGAGTAAAAATAAACCACTTTATTTGAATATTGGAGAGGCATCACTATTTTACAGTATTTAGGAATAATTTAAACTAATGAGGTTTTCATTCATGATGATATGAACTATAAAATATTTTTTAATTATTTCATTTTCAAAAGTTTAAGTTTAATACCTAGGAAGATGCAAATTCTTAAAATAACAACTTATTTTGTTGCATTAAATACTTAATTCAGTTTGCTTAAACTAGATAACTCTAAAAGATTGGCTAATTTTAAGTAAATAAAAATGTTTTAAATTTAAAAAATTGAGAATTACATTAGTTAACATTTTTAAATTAGAAAACCAACTACAGACATAAGGTTTGGAAATATTATATAATATTTTCTTAAATGTTTATTAACGTTTTTCTGCATTATGTTAGTAATATAAATTCATAAATCTCAGTAAATATTTTTCCTCAATTATATAAGCTCAGATTTCAATAACCGTTATATGATTCATCACACACATATATACCCTAAAACACAAATGTTATATGTTAAATTATATTTCACAACAATTTAACTTGTTATAAAATATGGTTTTTCTGTAACTTATTTAATAAAATGTATGTTAGCGTAATAGGAAAATGTTTTATGTGAAATATTGACGAACGTAATATTTCCTAACAAATAAGGATACTTTTAAGCGACATATTAGAGTCAAATGTTTGAAAAGCGAAGTTATTTTAGGAATTTTATAGTAAATTTAATGTCCCTGCAATATAATTAAAGTAAACATGTTTTATTAAAAAAGGTCGCGATCAATCTCTTTAAAAAAGTCGGTTACTACAATACAGAGCCTGCCAGAACTCTTCCAATGTAAGAAATATTACCTCATTTCTCATTGAAAATCACAGAAACACCCCCACGGAAGTCTAATAATTTTCAATCTTAAGCCTCTGGATCTTTTCACGTTGATATGTGAGCAGTAGATTTATTTTTTCTTCGACTTAACCAAAATATTTTTAAAGAATTTTTTCTAACTTCATCAAATTATAATTAGATATTCATTCACAAAATATTTTTAAAGAATTTTTTCTAACTTCATCAAATTATAATTAGATATTCATTCACAAAATATTTTTAAAGAATTTTTTCTAACTTCATCAAATTATAATTAGATATTCATTCACAAAATATTTTTAAAGAATTTTTTCTAACTTCATCAAATTATAATTAGATATTCATTCACAAAATATTTTTAAAGAATTTTTTCTAACTTCATCAAATTATATTTAGATATTCATTCACAAAATATTTTTAAAGAATTTTTTCTAACTTCATCAAATTATATTTAGATATTCATTCACAAAATATTTTAAAGAATTTTTTCTAACTTCATCAAATTATATTTAGATATTCATTCACAAAATATTTTTAAAGAATTTTTTCTAACTTCATCAAATTATATTTAGATATTCATTCACAAAATATTTTTAAAGAATTTTTTATAACTTCATCAAATTATAATTAGATATTCATTCACAAAATATTTTTAAAGAATTTTTCTAACTTCATCAAATTATATTTAGATATTCCTTCGCATTTGAAGTAAGGAAATTTTTTAATTATTAATCAGTTCATAATATTTTTGAGATTAGACTATCTATATGGATATTCTTTTAATTCAGCATTAGAGACAAATTAACACGTAAATCTAAAATTCTTAGAGCAAAATATTAAAACGAGGTATCAATGAAAAATACATTACTACCACTTGGAATTTAATACATGATTATATACGATGTGAACCATTGATAGATATGATTTGTGCTGATATTTAGTTTATACCAATAATTTAAACAGGGTATATTTTTAAATGTTTCTTAAATATTTTATTCATTTATGATACTTTCCAGGAGTGAATAGTTTGTTTAGTTTTCCCATTCAATCAGTGCAAAACTTTAAAATTTATAGTAATAAATTGTGAAAGTAAAAAATAATTAATTAAATAATTTTTATGCATTCTAAAATAAATATTGTGAGGTGAGTTACTGTGTAAAATCTATATTTAGCATTTTTTGAAACCTTTATACTTTGCCCAATATAGCTGTGTAATAATTATGTATGTAGGAATACAATTAGATATTATTGAATGTGAAATCTTTTATGAATTAAATTTGATATGCTATTTTCTATTATTAAAATTGTATTCTCTAGTGCATGTTATTCTTTATAGTTCAAGAATTTAAGAAACTTTGACGAAAGTTTGTCATTTTTACCATATATTATTAACAATATTTTTACTGTAGAAATAATTTCACTTTTCTGCATTTTTCTACAGAAACGATTGCTTTCTTAAAGGAAATTCTAAATTAAAATGTATTACAAAAACAAGCACTTAATTAATAAGGAGAACAATAAGAGGATTATCTTATCAAATGAGACAAAATTTTTCTCTAGAGGATCTAAATATAAGAAATATTGATAAATTAAAAAATACCTTTGGAAATGTTGGTGCTTGAAAAATATATTACCCCAAATAGATGATATTGGAGACTAAAACATTTTTATACCAAACATAATTATGCTTTATTTTTTAAGTAATTCTGTCATTATAGTTATCCACAAACGAAATTAAATATATTTTATTCATTATTTCTATTTTAACAGTTTTCTGATTTTTATATTTTATCTCTAAAATAAATTAATTTTGGATTAACTAATGAAAAGATAAAAAATTATGAACAAAAATTGTGAACGAAGGTACTACTTTTAAAAGTAATTTAGACTGAAATTGGAGTTTCCTTAGCTGTGTTCACTAATTTGTCTGTATTTACGATTTGTGGAAGTAATTAAAAACAAAAAAGCTGATATTTTTAATCAAAATATTCATAAAAAGCTAAATTATTTGACATTAGCATTAAGTTTTGAAACAGGTTTGTATAATTAAGTTACAAAATGCTCTTATAACTTAAGTACTTTTAAAAAATATAAAATTGTTTTTTGTGGTTTAGAATGAAATACTCTTATTTTTCTTTAATGAAAAGCATATCTTTGAATAATTGCTTAATATTTTCGTGCATAACTGAAAAAATAAATTATGCAAGAAAAATAATTTTTAAAAATAAAAAGGTAGTTTTTTTTAATTAAGTGAGTGCATATTAGACTTAAGAAATTGACTATTTTTTGAAAATTCATTAAAAATTTAAATATTAAGAAGTTGATCTGAAATTTTCAATGATTTGAATTAATATTTATTTTACTATAATAACGATGTTTACTTATTAATTAAAGTTTCTTAATGCATTATAATTTAAATGAAGATTTTATTTTAGTTATTTCTTAGTTTTTCTTCAACTCAAAATTAGATCATTTCCTAAAAATCTTCTAATAACAATTTAATTCTCAATAGGCTAACACTTTTTTTAGAGATTACTTACAATGTTTTCATTTATAACGGACTAATTTCATTTATAATCATCAGTCCCAAAAAAGTAAAAATATACATTCTTCAAGCTGGCTTGTTTAACTTATTGCTATGACAGTTCTAAAGTATCATGTCGATCTATATTCATCTAAAATTAAACATTTATTTCAAATGATTCATTCTTACTCTATTCTAGATTTGCGAAACCTTCTAATATTTGGAAAAAAAATATAAATATTATCATGCTAGAAAAAAATGTTTTTATATTATAATAAACATGCTTCTTTATATGCTCAAAATGAAAATTTGACAATGTGTTCTTAAACAAATTTAGTAAATAATAACTGCTATTACACACAAATACTGTAATTATATGCATAAGCTTTTATGATTTCTTAAATTTACTTTAAATATTTACAATAAATTTATAACTTATAAAGCACATTTTACTGGGATACAAATTACTGTACAGTACACTTTCAATTAAAATGAATTCCAATCAAAAATAAAGCAGTAATCTTAACTAAAGAAATTTATATTTATGTAAGTTAAATTGTAGTATATTGTTCTTATTTTATTTACTTAGTTATATCTCTTTAGTTATTTTGCAGTATTAATTTACCGATGCATTACTTCACACAAACACACACACACACACACATATATATATATATATTTATATATATATATATATATATATATATATATATTTATATATATATATATATATATATATATATATATATATATATATATATATATATATATATATATATATATATATATATATATATATATATATATATATATATATATATATATATATATATATATATATATATATATATATATATATATATATATATATATATATATATATATATATATATATATATATATATATATATATATATATATATATATATATATATATATATATATATATATATATATATATATCTATATATATATATATATATATATATATATATATATATATATATATATATATATATATATATATATATATATATATATATATATATATATATATATATATATATATATATATATATATATATATATATATATACAGGGTTAGCAAGAAATAAGTTTCCCACTTCAGAGGGCTGTAGAATACGTTCTATTTGTCCAAATGAGATAAAATTTGAACTACAGATAATTCAAATGATGTGCTTGACATTTATTAAAAAATAGTACGAAATTTCGCCGATAGATGGCAATGTAATACACATAAAAACATTTGATATGCTTTATAAATGTTAAATAATAATAAAAAAAGTAACATTACAACTGTTCAATATGCCCCCCTTCATTTTCAACAATGTGCTCTAATCGCAAAACCATATTTTCGACAGCAGACCGGAGTGAGTCTGTCGGAATATCAAGGATATGGCGCCAAATGTTGTCCTTCAGATCTTGTACAGATGCTGGCCTTTTACGGTAGACATTGTCCTTCAAAAAACCCCACAACCAAAAGTCGCAGGAGGTGATATCCGGCGAATGAGGAGGCCATGTCGTAGGGAAATCATGGCTGATAACCCGTGCCTCAGTAAAATGCTGTGTTAGCAGTTGCTTTGCACGAAGATCAATATGAGGAGGTGCGCCATCCTGCATGAAAATGATGTTGAAGGCATTCACGCAGCTGAAATTGTGGTATTTCAAAATCCCTCAGCATGTCTTGGTACCGTTGTCCTGTTATCGAACAGGTTTTGATTCCATTTGCAGTTATCTCTTCAAAAAATACGGTCCAATCACAAAAGTAGCCGTAAACACACACCATACCGTCACTTTTTCAGGATGCAAGGGTTTTTCCTGGATAGCGCGAGAGTTTTCCGCTGCCCAAATTCGACAATTGTGGGTGTTGACTTGCCCATTAAGTTGAAAGTGTGCTTCATCAGTCCACAGAATATTCCATGGCCAAGTGACGTCAACCACCTTTCAGCAAGGAACTGAAGTGCAAAAGTTTTTTGAACCTATGAGTCCCCGTCCTATAACAAGTGAAGAGGCTTGATTTTGTAAGGATAAAAATGCAAAATCCGCTGTAAGATTTTTCGTATAGTGGAATACGGCATATCCAATACACGGGAAACAACTGGCAAACTCACACTACCATCCGGTGACTGACTCTCTTCGTATCTGCTTCATACGATGAATTTCTTTTACAGCTGCAACGGAGTTCTGCTGGTTCTGGTAGAAAAATTTTACAAGTAGCGCTTTTTCTTGCAAAGAAGGCATGATGTGCAGAGAAGTAACAAATGCTCGTTCAGAATCCGCCTTCTTTTTACCCAAAGATAATGCTAATTGGCATGCGCTGTAAAGCGAATGATATTTTCAGTATATGCAAATAAGTACCATTAATATTACAGTGCCATCTATCGGCGAAATTTTTTACTATTTTTTAATAAATATCAAGCGCATCATTTGAATTATCTGTAGTTCAAATTTTATTTAAATTGGACAAATAGAACGTATTCTACAGCCCTCTGAAGTGGGAAACTTATTTCTTGCTAACTCTGTATACATATATATATATATATATATATATATATATATATATATATATATATATATATATATATATATATATATATATTTTTCATATAGTAACATTTGTGATTTGACTTTTAAAACAATTGCATATATTCAATATTTTTGAACAAAGTAATTAACAAAAAGAAATTAATATGTTGATATGAAAATATTCCAAATAAAATAATTAAATTTACTTTAATTCCTTTCATAAATTCTTTTCGTTTTATACATTTTATGTGCGAAATGTATAAATTTCTGAGTGTAAGTATTCTATAAAAATGATTTACGATTAAAATTAAATAAAATAGAGAAAATTGTTAATTGGAATAAAAAAATGTAATATTTAAAAGCAATCCCTATTTTTGCATATTTATTTAAAAAATAAAGGAATTATTAGTTCTACCTGAAAATTCTGCCTGTTTTTGGAATAAAACAAAATACAAATTTTTTAGTTACGTCAATAAACTTTAGTAAATAATATAACTGTCATTATTATTAATGAATTCTTGCAGTGAATCGGCAATTTTTAAACCTGATTTTTGAAAAATGTGTCATTTTCTTATGTAAAAGATGGAACCAGTGTTTAATTGATATCTTCTTCATTTGTGAATTTTTTGCCCTTCAAAACATTTTGTAGTTACAATATCAAGTGATACTTGGAGGGTGATAAATCTGGGGACTATAGTGCATGGGTCAGAGTTTTTCAGCCTAGTTGTGCAATTTTTTGATGAACTCTTTCCTTGGTCTCTTTCTTGGAACATAATTGGGCACTTTTTGACGACTGCTCCATTTAAATTATCTAGTTGCTGACAATACTTTTCTTGAATGAGCATTTCATTCAATTTTTAGTGTTCACAAAACTTTAGTCCTCAAAATTCCCTTCATATGAACATTATCTTATTCAGAGTCAAATTTGCTTTAGATTTTGAAGGGATAGTTTTTATGTATAATATAACCTTTTCCTTACGATTTTTTCGCAGGTAATTCAATTTTCCTCCTCAGTCATCATTCGATTCAAGATAGAATCAATTTTGTTCCAAATAAGCAGAAATTGGCCTATGATGAGTCAATTATCAAAATTCTTCTGATTTAGTTCATGTGACATCCATTTTGAATATTTCCACACCAATCTTTTCATCCAAGTATGGCTCGTAAAAAATATGATAAGCTGAATTACACTTTCCGTGATCTCCAGTGTTGTCAGAAAAAAATCTTTTTAACCGTTTTCTAATAACATATTTATCGATCGATGGACAAAATTTTCCGATAAAACTAATATTTTAATATTTGTAACACATTCTATGCCAAACATATCATTTACGAATGCGAGGCCCTTGCCCTCCCTAGATTAACTTCTTTAGGCATCATCCATACTAGAGAGTTACACCTAGAGTCCATTGAAAAGTTATCGGACTTTATTAATAAAGTGGGTGACCCGAGCAACTGGAACTACGAAACATTGGGTTTGGAGTTAATAGTACAATAGGCTGATAAAAGCGGAGCTGACCAATGACATACAAACTCAACTCTAAGAAGACGAAAACGAACATAAGTCATTTTTAAAAATAAAATAACGTATAATTCTCATACTATTTAAAAATTTAAATGTTTAACATTTAATCATCTGATATGAAATTATTGTTTGCTTATTAACTTAAATATAAATATATACTAATTTGGAAACACTTTCTTTATTACTCAAACTATCAAAATGTCAGTATTTGAATAAATGTCCAAAATATAATTTTGATGACACACAAATATCCAATAAAACCATTGTCCAGCGAACTTTTATTAGTACATTTTCTTTTCCAATAGAAATAAAACTTTTTTTGCTGTTTGAAAGATAAAGGAAATCAAACACCAAGAAGGTAATTATTTTCCGATAAAAAAAGAAAAAGTTCTGTTTGATGTCAATAAAATACTTTTTTTCCGACATAAAAAGTGGTTTCAAACTGAATTAATGATGATTGTTTCCCTTGAAAATGAGAATTTTTCTCTGTTGTCTTCTATTTTTTGCATATTTAATATTTTTAAAGAAATTTGCATGTATATAACTCTTATTGATTTGTAATCAGAAAATGTTTTAAATGTGTTTCAATAATTAGTTTCTGTGTTCATATTATATTAGGAAAGAAATGTTGCACGAGTGGCATTCTTTATTTTAATATTTGATATTTCCCATTATGAATTATTGTGATGAGTTTGGTACAGCCAATGGCTTATAATTTAAAAAGATATTGATTTCATAAAGTGTAGGTAATGAACTCGATTTTAAACTAGTGAGCCCCTTTCATATTGACACACCAAATGAATGTGAGCATTCACTTTAATGTATGTAATCTTTATTATTGTAATTCAAATTAATTTCAATTTAATCATTTTTATTATTATACTTGCAAAAAGAATGTATTTACTTGAAAATGGTACTAGATTTCAAAATGATTTGTTGATTAATAGTTTTCTATATTTATAATTGATTAACACTTCTCATGTTTTGAATTTAAAAAATTTAGTTACCCAGAAATAGAATTCATTTATCTTTCTTTTATGCAGTTTTATCAAACAAGAAGTTATAATTTAGCAATTAAAGTGAAAACACACTTTTAGAATTCCATATTTATGCGAAACAAATTCATTGTGCTGAAAACTTTTAATAAAAAATCCTATTAACTATATTATTTCTTTCATAAATTACATATAATTTGAGAAAAATTAATCTCAAGTATTATAAATATATTTGATATGTTTCTATATATTTCTGCCCATAATATGTAAAATGTATAGTTTGTTTGCCAATCTATGTTTTTTATTAAACCAAATTACTAATCTATGTAGAATAAAATAAATAGAATTATTTTAAAATAGCGAATATATATATATATATATAGATAGATAGATAGATAGATAGATAGATAGATAGATAGATAGATAGATAGATAGATAGATAGATAGATAGATAGATAGATAGATAGATAGGTAGATAGATAGATAGATAGATAGATAGATAGATAGATTGATAGATATTTAAAAGGATAGTCTTTAATGTGCAACAGTACTAAATTTGAATAATTTTACTCAGTTTACCAAGTTCCTTAATCTTTTTAAGAGATATTAATTGTTCTTAAATATATAGCAAAACCGAATGTGTTTAGATAATTTTAACGCTTATAAAAAAGGCTTTTTCAGCTTAACCTTTATTTAATTAGTGAGATGTGTTCATATTTAATACTGTGCTATTGTATTAAAAACTGCCTTAAAATATTGGCAATTATTTATTTTGAAAATTTGATCAATCACAATGGCACTATCAAAATTGAAAAAATATACTTAATTAGCTAAAATATTCATTATTCATTTAATGTTTTATTTTGACATTAATAAGTCGAGGTTATAATTAATATAGAGGAAAGTAACTAATTGAATTATAGGTTTGTACGTCATAAATCATTCATTCAATGTAACCAAACGGAAATTTTATGAAAATGAATGCACAATAATGAGAAAAATTTCATAATTAAACGCATATTTCGTAAAATATGGATTTGTGAGTATAAAAGAGATGGTGAAATATACAAAATATTTTCATAACTCCAGCTTTTAAAAGATCTACATTTCTTCTTTCTTACCTAAAGATGAATATTCTAAGCAAATTCAAAGACATATTCTATTATGAAGTATTTACTATCTACAAAAATGTTCTCTTGGAAATGAAATAATATTTTCTCCTAACAATTTTACTTAACAACTGTTTTTATTTTACTTATAATTTAACTACTCAAAAATATGTTCATATATTTGTCCATTTATATGAATTTTTATAATATTCATTGAATTACTTCTTTTATTTATCATACTACATCCATTCCAATAATATATTTTAAGCGTAATGAACTACCAATAAGAGAAATTTCTCTTAAGCATTAAAGGTAATTAATATAAAATAAATATAAACACTCAATTTATAATGTGTGTTTATAAACAAAGAAAATAAATTGATGATTTAATACAAACTCATTTGTTTATATTTTTATATCGTTCTTCTTTGGCAAATAGAATAGTTATCGTAAGTGGTATTTAACATGTTACATAAATTAAAGTTAACATATTATAATCAGCACCTTTGTTTTAAAATCGATATGCAGAGGAACTAATGTACCTTGCGATTTATTGAAGTCCCAAAGCACATCTTTTCAAACAGTTTTAAAACAGACGAAGACTATCTATTTGCAAACATTCTTGCAGTCACGAGTTATCTGAAATCAATAATTTCTTCACGTTTTCGCGAAAAATGTGTTTTTTTTTTTTTTTTTTTTTTTTTTTGTTATCTGGAATTGTTATAGGAAAATTAATTTAGCTATTTGTCATTGACAATGAGCAAAAGACTGTCAGTAATTACACTTACTTTTGAATTCGGTTTCTTCCGAATTCAGATTCTTTCTAATTTATATTTGAGTTTTTAGAATTCGGATTGTAAAAACTCAAATAAAACTTAGAGTTTTTACTACTTATTCCAACTTAATTAAAAGTGAAGAAACTGATAATAGCAAGAATGTCCTTTTCAAAGAACTGATTCATTTAAATATATTTATCATTTTATTCAAAAGTATTAACATTATTTTCATATTGATTATAAAAGTTACAGGCTCTAATTTATATTCATTATATCATGCTGCTTAAAATCATGCATAAAATGAAGTCTAAACTACAAAAACATGCATAAAACTTATTTATTAAAAATACCCAGATATTTGGCTATTGCGACATTGCATGTATAAAATAAAAAAAGATTTATAAAACTATCGAGATACATCTGAAGTTTATAATTTTATTTTATTTTACTAAATAAAATACGTCTTCAACTGTAAATTGTAAATAAAAATACAATCCCAAATATCTGCTAAAATTACGACTTTACAAATATTATGTGAAGAAATGAAATTAACTGATTGTGTATCTGATCGTTTTATTTCTAAAAATGCACATATTTTCAAAGATTTTCAAACCCTAATATTTGAATGGCATTATCCAATTACCTTAAATGTTAGAATATTAAAGTTATAAAATCAATAAGTACAAAATTTCAAAATGTTCTACATTTACGAGAATAATCCTGTCAGTTTATAATAATTAAATTTCCTCAAATTTAAGAAAAAAATTATAGAGACTCTTAAGATCATATTTATATGACTCATTTATGTATTCAAAATATTAGTAAGTTATTCTGGAAAGCAGATTTGGGTTTTTCTAATGAATAGTGCAGAAATTTAAAACTATGCAATGGCATTATATTTTCTATTTTTTTAAATACTTATTTGATAGTCCAGTCATATATTTTAGAGAATTTTTATTACTGTCAAGTTAAAACAAATCTAATTTGTTACAAAACGTACATTTTAAATTAGGATTACTGTAATTAGGGTTACCATTTAAATTAAGGTTAGGTTAATATGCAACTTTATAAAATATTATGACTTAGTCTTAAATCTCATTAATGAGTTACCATTTGAAACAAGATTTGTCATTTTACCTGACATTCTTCATTTAATTTAAATTAGAAAAGAAAATCTTTTAATGCGTTAATCAGAAAAGTACAACATAACGTTATTTTGGAAATATTTTAATAAATCTGCTATTTATTATTATATTGTGAAAAAACTATTTTTTATTGAACTAGTTTTTTCAAATCAATCTTTATTCAATCCTAAAAATAATTCACATATTGTTATTTTAATAAAAAAAAATTTCAAGCTATTATACATTTTTCTTTAAAAGTTTATTTTTTTTTTTTAAGTTTGAGTGATTAACTTTAAATTATTTTCTAACAGTTAGATTTTAAGAAATTTTACAACACCATACTGTATAGAAATATTGAATTTCTCTCATATCAATTTTAAAAAATTTAAAATTCCATAAAATAATTTATTTCAAAGATTCAAATATATCATTCTCTTTCACAGTCATCTAAATTTATGTACTATGATATTCGATAATATACAAAAAGTCAAAATTGACAGTAACTATTGCGAAGAATATGCATAATTTTCAAAATTAGTAACCGATTACTCAAGAGCTTATTTTGAGATAATATTTGACATTTACAATATAATACTTAAAATCGACACATTTATAGTTAAGAAAAAATAATTAATATGCTGTTGTAAATTTCATGATTATTAGTAAGTAATATAATATAACATTTAAATAAATGAAATTTAACATGAATCTCTATTGAGATTTTTAAAATAGGTTTTGCAGTATTTATTTCAATTATTTATTAGTGCCTCGCATGATATTTAGAAATAACATATTATTGTGAAAATTATAGAAGGAAAAAAATTAAGAAATTTATGACATGGAAAAAATCATAAATAAAAAACCTGTACATTATAATTATAAAAAAGTTTGCTAAAAATGAGGAAATGTATTTAAAAATCAAATACATATTAAAAGTTTTGTATTGCAATTAGCAGATTTATTCTTTATATCGTATTTACAAAAACGTCCATATTTTTAAACTATTTTTATTATTAATTTGGTGTATGAGTGTGATTTCTTTGATTAGAAAAAATATCTGTTTGTTAATAAAAATAAAACACTGTTTAATATATAACTAAATTACTAATGCTTTTAGTAATAATGCACCATAATTTGTCACTTAACAGTTAACATACTTTCAAATTCATTCAGTTTTAAAAATGAAAACACATTATGTATAATTATGTAAATTTTCATAGTTTTTAGAATTAGTCTAACATTATGTGGGAAGTATGAAATGTTTAATACATAATTTTGTATATTTTTTCACAACAATATATATCGGTTTATTTTTATGTAAGTCATGAATTTATTTTTTGCGATTTATTTCTTTAGTGCGATATCAATTTTATTTTATAAAATAAATCTTGTGACCTTTTAGTTATTTTAAATCACATATAATATTATTATACGGTAATATTCACTAATTAATTATTATTATATAAACTTATAATACATTTTATTGATTAAATATTTTTTTTAAATATATTTTATTGTTTATAAGATTTTAGATGTAAGTATTTTGAATTTTAAAAGAATATCTTTAACATGTTTCAAAAAACATTTTCTTAAACAATACGGAATATATTCAGATTCAATCTAAGATATAAATTAATGACTTTAAGGTTGATAATCTAAAATATACAGGTGTATGTAAAAGATAATAAAATTAGAAGAAAAAATAAAATAGTAAAGAAAAATAGAGCTTTGATTTTAGTGGGTTTTTCAGTATATTTGCTTTCTAAACTTGAAAAAAAGTAAATACAATATAAGTTATTATTTTCAAACAAAAAATATCTTTATATCTGGATAATAACTTACTATTATGTCTGATAATTTAAAAATAACGAATAATCTGTATGAAAAAATTGAGCTTCATTCTTTGAAAAATATATTGAACAAACGCATAAATTCAAGTCGAAGAATAAATTCATCAGTAATTTCGTAAGTAAATCTAAAAATTTACTTAAGCATTAACTAAACATAAAAATCCCATTTAAAAATATACGATAATTTTAAAAACTATGCTTAATTTGTTTTGTCAAATAAAGCAAATGTTGAGAGGAAAATTTCTATTATTTATTTTGAAGCATTACATAATGCTTTCAATTAACTTTTATACAGTTTACCATTTATTAAACTTAAATTAAACTTCAGATAAAAAAGAGCTCAAAAATCGTTTTAAACACATAAAAAGACAGCATTGCAATTTAATGGCTTGTAATTTTTTTACCATATGTAAATTTTTTCTTGTCAACGCCTAAACCTTTTAGGTAAAACCATTCATAAACATTTTCTCATTAACGCTATACTTTTATTATAAATAACAAAAATATATAAAAGACAAAAATATTCTTTAATCTTTGATTACATTTATGTGATTAGTTTTTTTAATTTATATATTTTATTCTCAAAACTGTATGGCTTTTTATTTTCTAATTTTTATTTAATCAAATATTAGTAAGGTAAAGATTTGAGAAATGTATTTCAAAGCTTTACTATTATATGTTAGTTTGTTGCTTTTGTATCATTTCATTATATATACATATATATATATATATATATATATATATATATATATATATATATATATTACATTCAAATATCATGTTATTATTATATATAGAATAAATAAAATTTGGCTACCGATGGCTAAATGGTTAGCGATCTTAACTCCTGAGCTGTGGGTTCCGGGTTCGAATCGTGGTTCGGGCATGGATGTTACTTTCTTTCTCTGTTCTCTCTGTGTTTCTCTATCCTTTCTTCTGTGATGATGTATTAATGTGGCCCACGCTATAAACGAGTTTGTGGTGGTATGGCACGGGCAACGCTACTCACCTCCGTGATTTGGTTCAAAGGTGCCCGCTGGATAACGACAAATGAGTAGCAATTTCTGGCCTTGTTGGGGCATATAGGGTTCGTCACACAAGTGCTCGTCATTGGAAAACAATTATTAAAATTTTGAATTTTTATGTTTCGCCTTGAATAAAAACATTTAAAATTTATTATACTTGAAAAATAGAGACAAAAAAATTTGTAAAATATGCTACTTTCATATATACAGAAAAAATTTTTATTTCAATAAATGAAATTTCAGTGTTTATTTCTGTAGTTTATTTCAAAAGTAAAAATCATATCATAATTTTAATTTTTCTTAAACTACATTTATTAGAAAAAGAACTATGTATGTCAAATATGAACATAAGAAAATAAGCATTGAAAAATAATTAAAAAAATTTTTTCATTAATTTTCCTTGTATACCGCATGCATTTATATTTTTGATTACATCTAAGATGTAATGAATGAAAATAGCCTTCTGCATTCAAACAATTAAATAATAATAACGCTTAAGTGTTGTTTCTTCTCATTCTGTTACAATTGAAAAAAGCAAATATATATTCATTTTAAAAAATTTATTGTTAAAACTATTCCATGTTTGCTTCAAAAACCATGTAGAATAAAATTATAAATTAATAATTTGAAGAATTTACACTCACTACGAATTAGAGAGTTTAAATCGTTCCTTTTTTAGAATGAGATATTTTAGTTTATCTCAAATAAAATTAAAAAGAATGTACGATAAATGTTCCTATAAAAAATAGCGTATATTTATTTTGACACTAACAACACTAAAATGATCAAATTTGTTAACTGCCAGAAATTTTGGGGACATAATGATTATTTCCTTTCTTGCAAATTACTTTAAAAGACATTTTAATGTAATGATTAGCTTCATTAAAATTATCATTAATTGTTGTTATTTTAAATAAGAAAGTACAAAATATAATGATTCTTCCTTTATTTCATTAATAATGATTTGTTATGTTTTAAATTGATTGTTTAAGTTCAGAAACTTAGCATATGATTTGGTCTTGATGATCGGAAAAAACCTATTTTTTGTTAAAACAAAGACAATAATCCGATTAGTTTTGATAAATTATAGGGAGTTATATTTACACCAAAATTCACTTAGCCAGTTATTAATAAAATACAGTGTTAATTCTCAAATGATAATTAGTGATATTAAAATGTTAATGGATTATCTACAAGCTATACGTGTAACAAACTCTGAAAACAAAATATGCAAAATCATGGTTGTTTAGTTAGTATACAAAACATTTGATTTTCTTTTCGTTAAAGGCATCGTCAGACATTGTTAATATTAGAATGATATGTTGATTTTGAAACGATGATTACAAAATGTAAAGTAATTGTTTATATGTTTAATTGCATGTAGATGACACTTCTATAAGTAGATGTAATATGTTCTAATTTCTCTTAGTTTTTTTCTTTTTTGTTTGTAAATGGCAATTTCTTGCTTATTGGTCTACTCTACAAACAACACATTTTTTGTTCCGTATCGCTTTAAACTTTAATAAAGTTTCTACAGTTGTCTGCATTTTGTTTCCACGCATATTTATTGCTTAATCCATCTACATTTATGGTCAAATCGAGCCAGGAGCCTGATGAAATTTGATTGAAAAATTAAATATCGAAAAAAGCATGAAACGAAAGTCTTTGTTCTGATTCTATTTATTCCAAATAGAAGTTTATTTTCGATTTCGTTGAAGGTGAGGGAATTTTTAAAACAATTAAGGATCATAAGACACTTTTAAATAAGAAAAGAGTTTCAGAATTCGATTAAATATAAGATTAAAAAATAAAATTAATCATGAAATTAGTGATTCAGGTGAAGCAAAACTTGAATCAATGAAAAAGAAATTCAGCAATTTAACTAATGCAATATTGAATATTTTAAATTTTTGTGACGAAAAATATACTGAAACATACGTTGAAGAATTGTAAACGCTACAAAATAATTTAGATCAGCTTCATTTGCTTTTAGAAGGCATAAATCGCAATATTATTACTCGCAATGACATCAACTTAAGTTCATCAGCTGACACTAACACACAATTTATAGATGTAAGATTACCTCAGTTAGGGTTACTGAAATTTTATAGTAATGTAGAAGAATGTCTCTTTTTCTGATTTATTGAAGACTATATTGATTCTAATAGTATTTATTCAGATGCTCAAAAACTTCCATATTTATAAAGCTTCCGTAAATCCGATGCTCTTAAAATTATTCCTGCAATTTCTATAATTGATTTTTGCTTAAAGATAGATATTCAAATAAGAGGATTTTAGTAACTACTTTTATTAAAAACTTATTATTGCAGCAACATACTGCAGACTCTCTTAGTTTAATTTTACAACTTGTAGATGATTTTTAATGAATGAGTACGATGTTTAAATGTAAATGTCTTAGATAAATAAAAAGTAGATGGGTTTGCAGATATATTGATCATTTACTTAATAGTTTCAAAATTAGATAAAAAAAATAATTATTCGTATGTAGTATGAACGTCATTTAATTGGTGATGAATTTGGAAATTTAAGTAATTTACATTTGTTCCTAAAAAAGAACACACCAGAACACTTCAATACAGTAAAGTTAATTTTAAAGAATTTAAGAAACCGATTTCTAAAGTCACTTCTCTACGCTCAGAAATAAATATTGAATGTTTTTATTGTAACAAAAATAATAATTTGTGCAAGTGTGAACAGTTTTATAAAATTGCCTAGTTTCAAAAGATTTGAATTTGTGAAATCAAATAAATTGTGTTTTAGTTGATTATCTAGTATATACAATGTTAAGTCATGTAAGAGTGCAAATAAAAGCAAAACCTGGCTTCGTAAACATAATTCATTATTGCATTTTTTCAAAATTAAACTATACTGATGCACAATCAATAACTAATAATGAAAATAGGGAATCGTATGTACATGCTACAGTATTTACTTCTTGAAATAAACACTACTAGCCATTAAAATTGCTACACCAAGAAATAATGAAAATAACAGAACGATATTTATTGGACCTATACATTATAGTGGAAAGAACAAGTGATTAGATTTACAGGGCATTCATACAAAGCAGGCGACAGTAGCGACATGTACAATGTGTATAAAACCAGAGATATGTCAGCAGTTTTCTCATACTCAATTTCCGTTTCAACGTTGTTTTCGGCAAAGAAAGTTGTTGTAATGCCTTGTGTAAGAAGAAGAAATGCCTATCAGCACATGTCTGACTTTGATTGAGGAAGGATTATAGCCTACCAGGTTTGCGGTTTATCGTACCGCAATATTGCTGCTCGCGTCGGTCGAGACCCCATGACTGTTAGCAGAATATGGAATCGAGGGGTTCAGGACAATCATACGGAACGCCATGCAGGATCTCAGCGACCCCCATCACTAACAGCAGAGGCGACAGATATCTTAAAAAATGCAAAAATAAATAAAATCGTAGATATGTGACTTTAAAAAATACACGCTTGTTCATACTGATCAAATGAACTAATATCAGATCAAAAATGCAACATGAAATCTGCACTATAGAAAAAATAAATGCGACTTTGTTTCTTATACATATATTATAAACTCAGATAAAATTTGATAAAATTAAAAATAAATGATTTCTTTCTTTAAAAAAACTTCTCATCGGGTTATCTTATAATCAAAATTCATTCATTGCTTAGTGAGTAGATGAAAGAAAGGAACTACTTGGCAAAACATTCACTTCTTCTTTGAATATGACATTTGCATACAAAAGAAAAATAACGATTGGCAAGTTTGAAAGTGTGTCCCAGACAAAAGAGACATTCTTAAATAGAAAATTTGTATACAAAATACTGGATTAATTTTCGAAAAAAGAAAGATTTAGATAATATTTTAATAACTAAAAAAATATAGAAGAAACGAAAAATATTGAATTGTGGCAAAAATTTGAGCTGTTATTGAATGTAATATAATTATAAGAAAAATATTTTTTAGAAGAATTACAAAATATGGTACCTAATTTAAAACATAAATTTTCCTAATAACTTGTGAAATTTGTAAAAGTTATAGCTCCAAAAAATATAATTATAATTATATTGAAGCACTTCGATGAAATTTCCTAAAATAAAGTAAAAATATATAGAAATAAAAAATTGCGGCATTGTATATATGAAAGTACTGTAAGTTTTTGCATTCACCATTTGTTACGTTTCTTCTGAGAATTGAATAAGAAAGAGAGAAATTACATTAAATTTGACTCAACGACATCGTATTTTATCGCAATCGCTATCTTCGCTATCTAATTGCATTAAATTTTAATTACGTTTACTTAAACCTTGACAATAGGAGATTCATTGCCTCCTTAAAATCTAATTACAGTAATCTTGTATAAGAGAAAAAAGGATTTTATTGCTTAAGAACTACTTTTAAAGAAATATATTCTTTTTAATTCTGGTTAAATAATATTTTGGGGTTAAATTAAGGATTCTGGTTAAATAATACATTTGCGACATTTAATTTCTACTATATTAAATAAAATACTCCTTACTATAAATTGTACTATAAAAATACTATAAATTGTAAATTATATTTGCACCATTATATTTAAAATATAGTAAAAAAATATTAATTATACTTTATTTTAAAGTCATGATAATAAGGAAATATCAGGTGAATCTGTTCTATCTGAAGTCATTTGAAATTAATTCCCGCTATAATTTTAAATGATTGCAAAGAAAAAACATATTAATATATTTTTTTCATTTGATGTCGCAGTAAATCTTAACACTGTTTCCCCTGGAAAAAAAATAGCTGTATTTATTAGTATGAAACAAATATTTGAGTAGGCTATGTCTTAGAAATATTTTAATAACTATCTTTGAAATTGAATGAAAATTCAGCCAAGAAAAATAAATTATATTTCTGCTTTCCAAAATAAATAACAGATAATTTTATATTACATAAAGCAATCACTAATTCTATATTCTCCAGTAAAAAGATAAAAAATGATTCTTAGAATTTTAATCTAAATAATCTAAGATTTCAAGGTCATCACAGAGATCTTTTTGTGTAATCTATTTATTTATAATTTCATAATTTTTCAAACCTGATGTAATTGATTATTTTATAGAGACTAATATTTTGCACCTTTTTTCAACTTAAGTACTTTTTAACTAATCTGTCACTGGGTCCGTAGTAAATAAGAGTCCAAATAAAAATCGTACTCCACTCATTTATCATCTCACGAATCATTATCCTCTTTTCTGAAAATTTATGCATTTTCAGATTAATCTTTACATTATATTTAAAGAATTCTTTTTTAGAGTTAATTATAATTTAAACCGATAGGGTTGTATAATTTTTCAAAAAAAGTTGTGTTAGAGTCGATTCCAGGACACTGCGGTGTTGCTGGTGATGAGTTAGCCAACTACCTTGCTAAGCAGGGTACTTCTATCCAACAAGCATCAAGAAATGAAATTCCCCTTTATAACACCAAGCTGCTCATTGAGAAAAAGATGAACAATATTGTCTTAAACCAAATTATAAAGCGACACTTTAACAAGACCAGGTGGAAATATTGTTGTTGTTCCTTATTCCACTTGATCTAGTACAATCTAGCCCAAGTCCAGTAGATCGTTCACCCAGAGAAAGTCCCGAACCAGCGCAGGGTTTTCAAAAAGATCTCTCTTCTCCGAACCTAGACATGAGAGCAGATGGTCTGGAGAGGCTTGGTGGAAATTACACCTTAGGCACACAGGGAACACTCTCTGACCCTGAACGAATGTAAGGGTGCGAGTATGTCCAGTAATGAGCCTGGTAATGGTGGTTTGCAATTTACGGTGGAAATATCTTCAATTCATCCTTTATTGGCCTAGGCGCAAGGCTGTTGCAGAGTTTCTTTTGGTTACAGGGCATGACTGCCTTCTTAAACACCTATGTAGAACTAACATAGTCCAAGAACCTTTCTGCAGGCTCTGCGATCTTCGGGAGGAGATGGACGTGTACCACCTTCGTCACTGTCCAGCACTATCCGAACCTTCCATGCGCTATTGCTACTGGTGTGCTTGAGACATCCTCAGCGTTTTGTAGACTTTTCTGTGTTCACTTGTCTACTTATTGTTTCTGTATTTGTGGTGCAGTGGTCTCTTTGTAAGCCATTGGAAATAAAATAAAGTAATTTGAACCACCTATTTTTTTTTAAATTTTCTGAACCGCTATAAATGATAGAAAATATTTTATAACTTTGAAAAAAAACTTTAAAATGTATTAGAAGTAGCGTATGCTGTAGAAACAATAATCTTGAAAAATTATTATTACGAAAATCAGAACATTTGAATTATTATAAATATTAAAATTTAAAAAAAAAATTAGCACACACACTCACATGTCTATGCCTATATACAATATCAACATAAAATGTTCCCCCTCGGTTATATTAATTCTGTTTATTTCCGAAAAAAAAATATTTAAAATAAAATAAATAATTCTTTCATCTTTTAAAACAAATATGTATTTATATAAGCAATTTTTTTAACTATAATAAATTATTTCAAAAAATATAATTCATAAGTCATTCAGGAATTGTTAAATTTACAAATCTACAATTTTTATCATTCAATTTAAATAATTAAAATTTATATGAATCATTAAAATAATACTAGAGTTGTTTTAAATTTAAATATTTAAGTAATTATGTCAAGAAATGGTAATTTATATCAATTTTTTAACAATTAAAAAACTTAAGTTTTTAAATATTTTCTGAAGCATTTTACTTCATGCATTTTAAAGGACACCAAACATTGCATAAGCATTTAGAGATTAAAGTATAAATTTTTTTTAATCTCAGAGAGCATCAGTGTATGTCCTTAAGTACTTCACAAAAAACTTAAGAAAATCTCAAGAATTATTTGGTGTTAAAAAATTCATTTTCAGCTATTTTAAAAGTATTGTAAAAATATAAAAACCAAAAAGTTTAAAACTATTACAAAAACTAAGTCCAATAACTCAACAATTTATTATTTACAATAGTAGTAATAAATAAAAAATTATATTTTCCAATTTTCTGTTATTTAACTAAAAGGATGTTGTAAAAAAATAAGTGTTAAATTACATATAATACTCGCACAAATTTCATCGATTTAACAAAAAGTTTCAGAACAAGTTCATTAAAATATTCCACATTATTAATTATAACACATTGAAGTTTGCAAACTTAAAATACCAACCAATTAAATGTTAACTGATCCATCTTATCTCTATAGTTTTAGAAAAGAATAAGAATAAAAGAATAGAAATTACTTTCCATAAAATTATGTATTATATATAAAATAGCGAGTTTACC